>JAEKOY010000250.1:0-30380 GCA_021234595.1 Delia radicum | reverse complement strand
ATATACATCGTTATTGTCTAATTACGTTAAATTTTAGCTAAATATTAATTTTTAGTTTAATTAAATAAAAAAACAAGCATTATGCGGAAAACTTTTTGAAAACCGCGAAAAATAAAATTGCGTTACTTTATATTTTTATGTGCTAATATACGTCTAGGGTAGCTAAAACTTGATATATGTAAAAAAAGTAAAAAAGTTTCAACTTCTAATAACCCGATTAAATTAATATGATGCTTTGTATAATGATGCTTTATATTATTAATAACATCCGAATAATAACGCGATACAATTTAATACGATTTTATATAGCGGTATAAATTTATATCTGAAACTGATACTGATATACAAAATAAGTTATAGTTGTATCCGATTTTTGATTTTAAAAACGTCATGAAAATCCGAAATATCTATTAATTCTTTAGACTTTAGCCACTTGCAAAAGGTTTACAACTTTATAATTTGTAACAAATTCCATAGCATTTGGAAATTTTATTATATTCAAAAATAAAAAATAATATAATGAAAATGAAGATTTTGTGGAATTTATTAACTTACACCATTGAATAACAAACACGGAAAAAACGTTGAAACTAAATTTAGAGTTTTAGTTTGAAAAAAATCTTAGACTAAATTAAGAACTCATAATGTTACAAATGAAACAAATTATTTTTTTAGGGTTAAGAACCAGAAAGAAATCAAATCAGAAGACAAAAATTGGGGTAAATTTTGTATATAAAATTATACACAAAATGATGCAATTAAGTGTACAATTGTATTGATGTAATACATATTTACATCCAAAATATAATTGACAATTTTCTAGTGTGACTCTGCATGGGGTAATATACAATTTTATCTAAAATACAATTGTGTTTTTTAAATATGATATAATATCAAAATATATATTATTTTGCAAATGTCGAGCTATACAAATATAACGTAATTATTAATTGGATTAGTTGTAGCGTATTCTAAATGCAATAACAATTATACGCAACTATGTATGACATCATATTTAATTTTTCTACGAAATTAATTTTATATATGAATTTATATAATTATGTCCGGTTAAATGCACTGGCAGACAAAACCTTATAAGTGTATATAAAAATAATGTATTATTTTATGCAAACGTTCTAACTCGGGAAATTAAAGATTAATAACCGTCCAAAAAACAAATTAAAAGCAAATATCCTATATAATTTGCCTGACACTTATAAGAAGCTTTTCCGATGGGTTCCCTTTGAAATTAAAGAAATTCGGATAGGTAATAAAGCAGCAAAAATATATGAAAAACGTATCTATTTTTAAAATTGGTGGTGAAATTTAACACATCTTTGTATGAAAATATGTTTAAAGATTAGGAAATTTAGACTTATTTAAAAACAGCGTTAAAATGCTCGAGAAAACACACATTTTGAAAACCATTTTGACACTATGTCGTGGACCCCGGCTGCCACTTATTTGAATTATTTTAACAAATTATTCACTATTTTTTTCACCTTTTTCATATATCCGACTTCATGTCTTGTATTAAAAAAATCGTAAATCTACAAGCAAGCGTGATTATAGTCTGAAAGAAATAATAATAAAGAAAAAATATAAAATTGAAAAATTTAAAAATATACCTGACATCGCCTAGGTCTTATTTAAACTAAATTATATATTTCCAATTCACTTTGATTTATATTTTGGACAATATCAAACGCTTTTCAAATTGTCTTTAATCAATTTTTTAAATAAAAACCCTTTAAAATGTCTAAAAAAAAAACTACATCGTTATAACACAATGGCTGGTTTAGCTGCTTGATTTTAAAATGTCGCATTTCAAGGAGCGCCGATAGAAATTTGTTTACATTAGTCTAAAAAAAATCGAGAAAATTTGAGTCACATTGGACCACGTTAACACATTATGCATATCGATCAAAGTTTGAGGCTTAAATGGGTTTCAAAAAATTAAAAAAATATATGAGATATCGTAATATATATCGTAAAAAAATACTGGCAACTATGTTACCAGATGCGGGGCGTAGCAAACCAATTTAAAAAAAAGATTGCACTGTAAGTAAAGTAACGACTTTTACGGCACAAGTAAACTTAATTTTGAGTCTTAGTGGTATCTACATTTTAAAAGATTATTTCAAAATATACAGAAAAAATCATTGCCAAAAAAATTTCAACTAAACTTTTGTTCGATTTCAAACTTACTTTTAATTAACTGTTTAATTGAAAATGAATTTGGTATAAAAAAATTTCAGTTTTTATAACGTATAATAACAACATTGAAACAAATGCAAAAATTTTAAAAAGTCGCCAAAATTAAAAAAATCGTTTAAAGTTGAAAATTCGCGTTTCCCTAGTTTTTGGTGATTTTTTTAAATTTTTTTCGAATTTTGGCGTTTATTTTGGGAGTTTTTTAAATTTATGCAATTTTGAGGATTGTTTTTAAATTTTGACAATTTTTTTTCAAATTTTGCGATTTTTTTCAAATGGTCTCAATTTTTTTAAATTTTTTGCGATTTTTTTTACAATTTTGGCGATTTTTTTTAAAATTTTGTAATTTTTCCCAATTGTAAACAATATTCAATTAAATTTTTAATAGATGTAAATAAAACTATATGTAATTGAAAATAATATTAATTAAATAGACCGAATTCAGTTAAACTTTTGCTGAATCAACAAATATTTTAATTAAAACTCAATTTTAGTTTTTTCTGTGTAGACGTATTTAATTTTTAGTTTGCATTGTCTCAAACAATTTTTTGAATATATTTTAGTCAAAGACTTCAAAATCTCTTATGAAATGATTTTATTTATTGCTTTTTGTCGAAAATCAACTCTAACGATGATAGCCGCCCATTTGCAGGCGATGTTTCTAACGAAATTTTAAGATTCGAATCATATAAAACTATTTCCTATTTGATCCAATTCAAAAATAAATATTTTCATATTAAATTTATTAATAACATTGTTACTTTCTAACGAATTGTATTAAGTTTTTAAATTTGTCAAATCATTTCGGGGGGGGCTCTAGCCCCCAAGCCCACCCCCCTAGCTACGTGCCTGAATGGAACAAAATGCTCTCAAAATTAAGGCCTGGTGACAAATCGTTCTGGAGAATCAGTAGAAGCTTAAGAGGTAAAAACAACAAACAAATACCGCACTTCAACCAAGGCAATACAAAATTATAACTGATGACGAGAAGGCGAAACTACTGTGTGAAACATTTTCCGCTTCAAATAACCTTACGTCTTCCTATAAACATTCAAATGATAAAATTGTTAACTCAAAGTTAATCGATTAAAGTCAACTGTCATCAACGTTGATGACTTGGCTCACACATCATTAGATGAAATAAATTTTGTAATTGCATCTCTTAAACCATCAAAATCACCTGGTCTAGACGATATCTCAAACGTTTTAATTAAAAATCTACCTCCTAAGGCAGTGCAATTACTAATGATTATTTTTAATAGCTGCCTACAAATACAATATTTTCCGAAACATTTCAAAAAGCAAAAGTCATTGCAATTCCAAAACCTAATAAGCCTAGGAATATTCCAAGCAGTTATAGACCTATTAGTTTATTGAGTAATTTAGGAAAACTGTTCGAAAAAATAATTCAAAATCGAGTATGTGATGTTGTCAAAAATACGTCGATAATAGCTAACGAACAGTTTGGTTTCAAAAAACAACACAGTGCTGTACATCAAGTTAATCGTATCACTAATATAATCAAATCTAATAAACGTATAAAACAATCTACAGGCCTTATAATTTTGGACGTAGAAAAGGCATTTGACACAATTTGGCACAACGGGCTGGTATATAAACTACTTCAGGCTGATATACCAAAATATCTGTGTAGACTTGTTGCAAACTTTCTTAACGATAGAACATTTGTAGTAGCAGTTAATAACACACTATCTTCTCCGAAACTTATTGAAACTGGGTTACCCCAAGGTTCTATATTGTCACCATTACTGTACTCTATTTATACTTCGGACTTTTCTCCTCCCCCTTATTTGAAGGTTGCATACTATGCAGATGACACTGCCCTCATTACATCAAGCAAACTCACGAAGGCGCTACTGAAAAAAATGGGAAAGGGGTTTTCAGCCTGCAGAAAATACTTTATAAGTGGAAAATTAAAATTAACCCCAGCAAAACCCAAACTATCATATTTCCCTACAATAAATCCCCAAAACGTTTACCAAGCCGTCAATTAAATTTTGAAAATGAGAGTCTTGTAATACAGAATGACGTAAAGTACCTGGGTACGCACCTGGACAAGAAACTGAACTTTGCAAAGCACATTGACGAAGCTTGCAAAAAATCACTTAAAACGATTAGAGCTTTGTGGCCAATGTTAAATAAACGCTCGTTACTCAATCCAAAAAATAAAATTTATTATACAAAAGCGTTGTAAGACCAACATTGACATACGCAAGTCCAATTTGGTATAAAGCTGCAAAAACACATCTGAGGAACTTCAGATAATACAAAACAATGCCTTAAGATCATAACAACAAGCACTGGAGATACTCTACACAGCGCCTCCACAGCGAAACCGGTTATGAGCGAATAGACGTCTTCATAAAAAAACTCGTTGATAGATATCATGAGAACATTGAAAATTCTTCTTATCAGCTGATAAGAGATTGTAGAGAGTCGGCCTAAATGCAGCTTTAAAAACAGAAATCACCAAATCGAAAATCATATGTATGTAATGTATTATCTGTTGATAATTCAATTACATACATATATATTTTCCATTAATATTTGAGATTATTTCTCTTTTTGTCAAGTAAGGTTTTCCTATTTTTCCTTTAAATAATATTAGTATAATATAATATAACAATATTCAATACCTTTGATTAAAGATCTAAATCGTTGAAATATCATAATATAAAATCTCGAAAAATGTAAATATATAAATAAGTACTGTAAATAAAGATGTTTTTATAAATGAAAAAATGAATGAAAATGTGGCCTAAATGAACTTTTTTAGATAAGCTTTGTAGAAGAGCTTATAAGATTTAAAAGAAGAACTGAAAAACTTGGCATAAGTTTTCATTTCTTCTTTTTTCTTTTTTTGGCAGTTCAACATATTTAATACGTTCAAATAAACTAATAATAGTCGATCTGGTTTTCTAGTACAAAAGTAGTTTCTAAAAAAATACAATTGAAGGGCTTATTGTAAAAACTTGATAAGTCACATTTAAAATTTTGTTTAGTTTTCGTATTTGAAAAAATTAATAAATTAAGGAAATATGGCTATTGTTGAACTTTTATACTGTATGTATGTGTGAAAAGTGTTTAAAGCAAGACTTCATTCAATATTTAATCAATAGATGTTTACAAAATAGCGAAAACTAGAAAATTGTAAATGTGGCTTATCATGTTTTTACAATAAGCTCTTTAATTTAGTAATTATAACTAGGTAGTTATGATCAAGCTTTGGAAAAATATATATCTGTATATTACTGTATGCATATTACAGCGATTATTTTTTCTGATTTTGTCAGATTACTTCGGTAACGGTATTATAAGGATAACGATATTTCAATAATTTCGGTAGCGGTAACGGTATTTTAGATATTTCGGTAGCAGTATTAAATATATTGGTATTTTAGTTATATCGGTAACAGTATATTTCGGCTAATGGTACTTTAATATTTACGGTAACGGTATTTTAGGGATAACGATAGTCAGTTTAAAGGGATTTTAATCGATAATGGTATTTTAGCGGTATTTCCTGCCATCCCTGTTCACTGTCGATCGTTTTTATCTGTCAATCGTTCTTATCTGTCAATCGTAATTTTTTTCTTTTATTCATGCATTAACAAGGACAATGAAATTTAATATTTTCGCCAAGGAAGTCAAATCATTTATATTCATTATCAATAATTAAAAAAAAAAATGATAATGAAAATAATTTCATTACACTAAGAATACTATGTATGTAAAGACCACTTCAAATGTAGTTAAAACCAAATGAAATTTCACTTGAAAAAGACGACTTACATTTTAGTAAATTCAACTAACATTATCATTTGCTTTTTACTGTTTAAAAAATGAACCACAATTGCAATGAAAATGAATCATATATGTAGAAATAAATAAACATTTATTTGATTTAGTTAAAAAAAACAACTGTATAAAATGAATGTAAAATCATAATACAGTAATTCGATGTGGTTTGTTTTTTTAAATGAACAACATATGTAGTCAAAACTGAATTTTTTTCTACAAATGACTGTTTTTTAAATTTAAAAATAAGGATACTGTATTACAAAATGAAACAACTACAAATATTTACAGCAGAAGTTCCCTGAGTGTACAATTGATATTAATGAAATTTTAATGAAAACTTCAATAAACTAGTCTATTCAATTAATTAGTCTAATATCCCGGGTGTCTATGTAGTTATCAAAGACTTAATAAGTACGGAGTAACGACTTTTGGTAAATTTTGTTTTAGCTGGCTCAGTTTCCGAAATATGCCCTATTTTATGATTATATTATAATTATGGAAAAATAACGACCAATAGCGCAGACACAAAAAAATATTTTTTGAAAACAAGTGTGGTTTAAATTAAATGGCAAGTTTGTAAAAATTTAGAATGCGAAAAAATAAAATTTGATTCGAAAAATGAGAACATATAGTGTATTCATTAAATTATATCGAATTGGAAACATTTATATCGAATAGATAAAAAAATTGAATTTTTACAATTTGATGTATATTTGATATAATTTCATCTGAATTTTGTCCCCATGAAAATCTTTGAATTCGGCAACAGTTAGTCTGACATCGATACAATAAAATTTTTTCTGTAGTGGGTCAGTTTGCATTAAACCCCCCATATAAGGCTTTCGTTTATTGAGACTTAATTGGCAATAGGTCACAGTTACAAAAAAATCTATAGCTTTTTTATGTAGTTTCATATTTTTAACGCAGAACTATGGAAAGAGAAGTTATCCCAGACAACAAAATAAGACTTCATGACAATATATGAATTAAAATCAATTTAGGTACCATACTTTAAAATAAATTTTCTTTGAATTCTTCACAATTAAAGTCCTTTTTGATGTAAGTTTTTCATAGAACCACATTTTCCGCTTTTGTAAAAAATTAGAATTGTAGGCGGTATGATGTCATGCTAATCCCTCAAATTTCGTAATGCTCTGATTTTTTTGAGAACATCATTAAACTTTTTTTAACATCTTTCTATTTTTATTTTTTTGAACAACGATTGGCATAGCAATTTTTTTAAAAATTTAAGAAACGCGTCAAATTTTTTTTTTTTAATATTTGTTTAATTGGTATTTTTGTTTTTGAGAAAAGTTACTTTGACAAAAAATTCATGTTGATTTTAAAAAAAAATTGATCAACTGTGGTTTAAGTATAATCGTGAAATGAATAACGTATATCCTTTAGTAATAAATACCAATACATAATCCTGTAGGCAATTTCAGTGGATTTGTTTTTATGCCCACCCAACATAAAAGTTTATCTATAATTTCAGTGGTATATTCAAAAAGTCGAATCATTTGCAACACTAACGAATTAACGTACTCATAGAAAGAAACCTGTCATAATAGCAGAAAATAGCTACTAAAAATTTGTTAAAAATTACGTTTCAGAACAAATTGATAAATTTAGCAGATTCTTTTATTTTTGGCTAAATATAAGATATGAACTGAAAAATTAACACGCCCCGAGTAGTTGAATATATATATATTTGGTCTTATGGTTTTTCATCTTAAAATATATTGTAATAAAGGGTCCTCCAAATAACTTTTTTTTTTTTAGAAAATGCTAACGGTGTCAAATCGCAGCTCCGAGATGGCCAAACGACATCAGCTCTGCGGCTGATAATGCGATCTTCAAAAACAGGGCGCAAAACATCGAGTGTAGCTTCGGCTGTGTGGCCCGTATCGCCGTCCTGTTGAAACCAAATATTGCCAATATCCGCATTTTCACTTTTTGTGAACAAAAATTCGTTCAACATGGCCCAATAACGATATGTAACGGCCATTCCTTGCTCATTTTCGAAGAAAAATGGCCCAATTATGCCTCTGGACCAAAATCCTCACCAAAAGTGACTCGCTTTGGGTGTATCGGCTTTTCAATGTACGCGTGCGGGTTTGCTTGTTTACATACCCGCCAAGATCAAAATGAGCTTCATCTGAAAAGATGATTTTTTTGACAAAATTTTCGCACACATTCTGCAACATTACCATGATTTTCAAAGTAATGTCGCAATATTTCCCAGCGTTGTTCAAGCGTATACACAACCATATTCGTTCAGCAGAAGGATACAACTAATCATCTATCAACTCAGACATGGGCTAAGTGTTACCATTCACGAAATAAGTCCTAGTTGAAAAAAAAGTTAGATGGCGGACCCTTTATATGATTATACATTGTGTCGTGCATAGCAATATATTATTATGTGTTTCTTATGTGGTATCATAAATATTTATATATTATTATATATTAACCTTTATAAATTAGATATTAGGCATATATCCTATGCATATGCCAGGTCTATTTTCATATATAATAATATATTCTCATATGTAATATAATATTTAAACCCCCAGGGGCGGCAATATGATCACCCAAAAAAGGGAACTTTTTGCATGTAACATACATTAACATATGTATAATCTGCTAGTAGAGACTAACAAAAAAACATGCTTAAATATGTGGGCTATCTCTAGCAGTTCCCGACATATTCCCATTTGAAAATGTAAAATTCCAAATTTGATCCGACTCAGGTCGAGTTTCTTCGAATAGCAGAATGAAATCTGGGTCATTTTGTTTAGAATATTGGTTATTAACTAAATAAATAGTGGGCGTTGTGGTGTAATGGTTAGCGCGTTGGACTGTTACACAGATGGTCCCAGGTTCGATTCCCGGTGACGACAACATCAATTTAGAAAAATAATATGTATGAGTTTTCTATCACTTATATGTATCGAAGCGCTCACCTTCGGTGTTCCCATAGCACTTAACACCACGGAAGTAAAATAATGAATCAGGGATATGAAACAAAAAGCTTCAATAAATTCGCGAACTCTCCATCCAGTGGCGAGCAACAACTGTTCTCAGACTTAGTATTGCCATGATTGAAGCTCTTCATATTTCACCACCTTTCATCTCTCCACTATCCCCTTTCCAAAGAAAGCAACACATTAATTAATAGGAAGAATTTCCTGAGTGTAGCTTCTCTTAAAAAAAAAAAAATAAAATTCTTGATTAAATAAAAAAACCAAATGGAATATCTTGTTCCATTGAAAAACTGCATTCTTTTAAAATAAAAATCAAATATTTGCGATTTTTTTCCCCAAAAAGCACCAACAGTCTTTTACCTAAAGATAAATATTTTCTGAAAGGTCTTTTTATTCTGAAATGTATTTTTTATATAAAAGAGAGTTCTTTTAAAAAAATTTTTGATTTGTATATACTTTTCCCTACAGCAGCTTCTAAAAAGAGTCCCATGTAGCACTCTCGATAGGACAAAAACTTGGAATTCCTAGTAGGAATTACAAATTTCAGTTTCTGTTAATATGTAAATTATCACTATTCAAAATAATATTCCCAAAAATAAAAATAAAGTTCCAAAAAATGGGATTGTTTTAATTGTTTTCTCTGATTATGCTCTTGTTTTCATTGAAAAAGTTTGAAATTCTTTCAATCTAAAATGCCAAGAAATTTTTATAGAATCGGAATTCAAATATAATTAATTGGTTTTCATATTGATAAATTGTATTTCAGAAAATATTAATTGTATTGTAGAGGTTATAAATAAACCATCCTGAAATATATTAGAATATATTTTTTAATTTTAAAATACAATTGAAGGACTTTTTTTTTTTTTAAAGAGGCAACACTCAGGAAATACTTCCTATATTTAGTGTGTTGTTTTCTTTGGAAAGGGATAGTATAGAGATGAAAGGTGGGGAAAGATGAAGGGCTTCAGACATGGCAACACTGTAATTGCGCGAGATGATAAGTCTTAGAACAGTTGTTGCTCGCCACCTGATGGAGAGTTGGCGAACTTATTGAACTTATTTGTCAAAACTTTATAAGCCATATTTTTAGTTTGATTTCGCCTCTTAAAGGTTCAAAAAAAAAAAAAAAATGCAAAAAATATGACTTTTGCAGCCTGTTCTCTAGGTACTTGTAATGTTTAATACTACGTTTACATTGAAAGTATTTTGGAAGTGTTTTAAAATAATACATTTGTTTTCCATACATTTTTTTTTTTCTTCACCGAAACATATGTTTTGTTCAAAACACGTAAGTGGAAACATAACATAAGCAAGACTTCTACCCAATACTAATCAATAGATGTCTAGAAAACATCTAGCTTATCAAGGTTTTACTTGATACTTCAAATGATAATTCCTAAAATACAATTGATTATTTTTTAAATACAATTGGAACATCCTGGAAAATAATTGATCATTTTTCAATTGCAATTAATACATTCTGAAACGCAATTGCAAAATATGAAATAAAATTGATTCTGAAAATCAATTAATAAATTCAATTAATTTTTTCTAAAATACATTTTTATTTTTTTAAAAGAGAAGCTATACTCAGGAAATTCTTCCTATTTATTAATATGTTGCTTTCGTTGAAAATGTGATAGTGGAGAGATGAAAGGTGGGGAAAGATGAAGGGCTTCAAACATGGCAGCACTATATTTGCGCGAAAGGATAAGTCTTAGAACAGTTGTTGCTCGCCACCTGACGGAGATTTGGCGAACTTATTGAAGCTTTTCGGTTCATAGCCCTGATTCATTATTTTACTTCGGTGTTGTTAAGTGCTATTTGAACATTGAAGGTGGGAGCAGCGACACATATGAGGGATAGAAAACTCATACATATTATTTTTCTATATTGATGTTGCCGTCACCGGGAATCGAACCCGCGACCATCTGTGTAACAGTCCAAAGCGCTAACTATTACACCACAGCGCCCGAAATACATACGTACATATAATATTAAAGACTTGTGGTACCCCGATTTACAAGAAACGTTGTTTGGTTTATTTGACACTTTTTTGTTATTCATTTTAAAATGTGATTTACAATCTTTATGAAAAATTTTACCATAATCAGTTTAAAGCAGACGTTTTCGTAATGATGACATATATTTAAAACTCTACACTCACAATATTTTGTCGTTAAAATCAAGATGAACTTCAAAATTACTAAACATATAGTTAAAAACAAGTCTAATCACGTATCTTTTAAATCAAATGTTTTTTTCCGTAAAAATGTGTCAAATGTGTTTTCCGTAAAAATAAAGATTTTCTTATATTTTTACTATAAAAAATATTATAAAAAAATTTCCAAAAACTCCCAAATCCGTAAAAATTAACAAATTTTTATATTATTTTAATTATCAAAAATGAATTTCCAAATTATTAAAAATAAACTTTTACTTTTATTTTTACTATGATTAACCTTTAGGTTCAAATAAAGAATTTTTTGGAAAAAGAAAATTTTAAATGGAAGTAAAAACTGATACAGAAAAACAGTATTTATGGTTAGTTTGTTTTTTCATAAATAGTAAATTGAGTTTAAGAAAATATTTCTTTGTAGTTTAAAAAAAAAAGTTTACTTATTACTGATTTTAAATAAACTACAATGTACTACTGTTAAAGCATTTTGTATTAATTACTTCAATAGAATTCTTGGTGGCTTTCTAATAAAATATATATTATTTTTAAAATAATTAAGAAAACTTTACGTGCCACCCAAAATGACGTCCTGCCCTAGTTGACATGCCTGTAGTATCAATGGCACACTTCAATGAATTGTGATATGAATGGGGACCTCATCAGCATATTCCCCAGTGACTATTTTTTATTTACAAACATAAGGAATTGGTGGAATGATATTTAGCTTCAAAGAGGAAATTATGAAACAAACAAATGCATTTTTTAAGGACCTTGAAAAATCATATATTTGGAAGGAATAAAGAAAAAGTTGAGAAACATTGGACACTTAGTCCAAAGCAAAAAGGCGACTATGTTGAAAAGTAAAAAAGTCACGGATATATTTAAGTTAATGTTGCTGCTGCTCGATTTAATTTAATTTTTTTTGTATGTACCCTGCGGGAAACGAAGGGTCGATTGATCCAAAGTGACAAATCTGTGATATATGATTTGGTGGAACGTCACGGAACTGTGACCAGGGCTGCCAGATATGGCGATTTCTTGCCAAACGTCGCGATCTTAAACTTAGTTTTTTGTTGGGTATAGACAAAATAAGCTAATTATAAAATTGATTTTTGTTGTGCCTTTTTTAAGGTTTTTTTTAACACACTGTTTTGGAAAAATGCAGTGATTGGTTCCGGACGGGCTATTTAGCAACTCGTGCATAATATGACATACGCTGAATAAAAACTGACAGGTTCTTGCTAATTACTTTTCGCATGCCCGGCGACATGTACCCCTTAGACCAGTGCAGTGGTACGTCTCAAAACTATTTCAGTCAAACTACTCCTGTTACAGAACACATTGCGCTTAATATGTGACTAGTTTTCCTTCAAAAATGTTTCTTTCAGTTCTAAGATACCTACACCTACACCAGTCACGTGATAATTTTTGCTCACTGGTTCTGTTGCATATCACATAAATCCTAAAATTGTCATACTTTGAAACTACCTACTTCTAACTTGTCCCGTAGTATATTCATTTCAGTCTGTATGGTGATAGGTTACCTTGGTGAAGTTATTCGATACGTCACACAGTGCTCCACAGGTAGCACATTGTCATTTCCTATGACAAGCCCATCTTAAAAGTACCGGTCACTTTTATATAACAGAACCGAAACTAGGACAGGGTCATACACACAAAGTTCTAGTCACATGACCATACCAGTGACTGGTCCATTTCCCGCAGGGTAGGGTTATAAAAAATTCGCTTATGTCACACGCTAACTAATTTACGGACATTTATTTCATTCCCCCACTTACCTCTGTTGGAAAAAATCCTAAATATGCTGTACATCCACCAGCTAAAAGAACATCACCAACAATGTTACTTATGGATTTATGAAGATTATGAGCTGCTTCTGACCATCGCGTTTTTCGCCACCTAAACCACCCAGTAGTTTTTCAGCTCTGTAAAGTTGAAGTAAAAACAAAAAAAAATGTGTAATTTAGTTTTGTTACTAAAACGGATTTATTACAGTTGACAATCTTTTTTTATGCAAACTTTAGTATGTGTGTATTGTATTTTACAATTTTTTTTTTTAAAGTTCAACAAAAAAAAGTATTAGTTTACACTATAAAAGCCTCAGTAAAATGGATTAGGATACTCTTTTTTGCCAAATGTACGGAAAAACAAAGGAAAAAATTAAGGTGGAACCTGCAAAAAGGAATTTATTGTGTTTGAGGAAAAATTAATTATTGATAAATTTAATGAAAATAAATGGAATATATGTGTAAAAAAGTTAAGCCAGTAAAAACATCTAATTTAAGGTTTTTTTTTTAATGACTTAACGCAACAACAAAATTATATAAAATTGATGCTACAAATTTGCATATCAGACATTAAACATTTTTGTTTATTTTATATCTAGTTCGGAATTCGGGGTCCCTAGCTTTAAATATTTTTTAAAATTTCTTGCTCGTTTACACTCAAATAAAAAATAAGCTAGTAGAAAAGTTAGTAAAACGTCTTGTAAATCAGGTATAATATTTGTTAGCAAATTTTATGCTAAAGTTATGTTTTCAGCTAAAATTTTTGTTATACTTATTCAGCACGTAACTGTTTTGAACTAATGTGTTACTAATATTATACTAATGTTTTACTAATTTATTTGGCTAAAATAAAAATTGTGCTTACAAGCACATTAATAGTGTGGACGACAACCAGATTGAAAGATAAACGCAGAATGAAGTAAAGGTGTCGCCATGTCAAGATGTAGTAGAGAAGAGGAAATGCTACTTAAAAGTACAACTCTAATAAGACATATAAAAAAATCAACCATGGAAGATTTTTGTATCTGTTTTCTTGATGAATGTTTAAAGATTAATAATCTTGTGTGGTCAAATTGCAGACAAACATATACAGAGAGGTAGATAGACTAAAGCGAAAGACAAAGACACACGTCTTACTGCCATACCTAAACAAGAGCGGCAAGCGTTTTCTAGCTGTCAAAAATTCTCATGTCCATACAATTTGGATGTAGCTTGAAATAACGCGGCGGCAACGCGGCGGCAACTCTTTGCAATTGGAAAATCCGATTTTGACAGAGCGTTTCATAGTAAAGTTAGTTGCAAAAGACAATACATGTAAACCAGGGATGGCAAAGTTGATACTATAGTACTTTTTTTGATAATATTCGATGTTCCAAAGTACTCCCCGCGACTAATTTGATACTATTGAACGATTTGAAGTTTTTAATTCATTTGATTTTTTTAATTTTTATTAATATATAAATTTTATTAAAATATTGCTCGCAACTTCATAAATAAAGATGTGTTAGATAATTGCACACCATTACAATTAAATATCCACGATAACCATATTCCGCTAAACGACGTTTTTTGTGGTACGGAAGTGGATTTGTATATATATACAAATCAGATTGAATCCGGCACTGTAAATCAGATAAAAGAAAATTCCAAAAAATGTTATATTAAATTTTGTGAAGTAAAGGTGTCGCCATGTCAAGATGTAGTAGAGAAGAGGAAATGCTACTTAAAAGTACAACTCTAATAAGACATATAAAAAAATCAACCATGGAAGATTTTGTATCTGTTTTCTTGATGAATGTTTAAAGATTAATAATCTTGTGTGGTCAAATTGCAGACAAACATATACAGAGAGGTAGATAGACTAAAGCGAAAGACAAAGACACACGTCTTACTGCCATACCTAAACAAGAGCGGCAAGCGTTTTCTAGCTGTCAAAAATTCTCATGTCCATACAATTTGGATGTAGCTTGAAATAACGCGGCGGCAACGCGGCGGCAACTCTTTGCAATTGGAAAATCCGATTTTGACAGAGCGTTTCATAGTAAAGTTAGTTGCAAAAGACAATAAATGTAAACCAGGGATGGCAAAGTTGATACTATAGTACTTTTTTTGATACTATTCGATGTTCCAAAGTACTCCCGCGACTAATTTGATACTATTGAACGATTTGAAGTTTTTAATTCATTTGATTTTTTAATTTTTATTAATATATAAATTTTATTAAAATATTGCTCGCAACTTCATAAATAAAGATGTGTTAGATAATTGCACACCGTTACAATTAAATATCCACGATAACCATATTCCGCTAAACGACGTTTTTTGTGGTACGGAAGTGGATTTGTATATATATACAAATCAGATTGAATCCGGCACTGTAAATCAGATAAAAGAAAATTCCAAAAAATGTTATCTTAAATTTTGTGAAGTAAAGGTGTCGCCATGTCAAGATGTAGTAGAGAAGAGGAATGCTACTTAAAAGTACAACTCTAATAAGACATATAAAAAAATCAACCATGGAAGATTTTTGTATCTGTTTTCTTGATGAATGTTTAAAGATTAATAATCTTGTGTGGTCAAATTGCAGACAAAAAGCGAAAGACAAAGACACACATATTACTGCCATACCTAAACAAGAGCGGCAATCGTTTTCTAGCTGTCAAAAATTCTCATGTCCATACAATTTGTATGTAGCTCGAAATAACGCGGAGGCAACTCGGCGGCAACTCTTTGCAATTGGAAAATCCGATTTTGACAGAGCGTTTCATAGTGAAGTTAGTTGCAGAAGACAACAAATGTAAACCAGGGATGGCAAAGTTGATACTATAGTACTTTTTTTGATACTATTCGATGTTCCAAAGTACTCCCGCGACTAATTTGATACTATTGAACGATTTGAAGTTTTAATTCATTTGATTTTTTAATTTTTATTAATATATAAATTTTATTAAAATATTGCTCGCAACTTCATAAATAAAGATGTGTTAGATAATTGCACACCGTTACAATTAAATATCCACGATAACCATATTCCACTAAACGACGTTTTTTGTGGTACGGAAGTGGATTTGTATATATACAAATCAGATTGAATCCGGCACTGTAAATCAGATAAAAGAAAATTCCAAAAAATGTTATATTAAATTTTGTCAGGATTTGAAGACCAGAGTAAATTTTGATAATGAAATTTTAATTTGGTTCAGTAAGTTTTCACCTGAAAACGTTGTTTGCGGAAGAACCAATAGTATCGTGCCATTTTTGATAAAAAATTTTCCAAACGAAGAAAATAATTTTGACGCCATTAATACCCAATACAGAGCGTTGGCAGATTGGCAAGAACTAAAGCTTTCTAGAAAGGAAAATATATGCAGTTTCTGGTCAAAAGTATCTAAAATTAAAAATGATGAAACAAATATATGTTTCCCGATATTTAAAGAATTGCTGCATGTATTTTATCCATACCACATTCCTCTGCAAACGTTGAGAGAATTTTTCATACCAAAATCTGATTAAAACCAAAGGCAGAAACATACTTCATGTTCCAACAGTATCAAATCTAATACAAACAAAAGATTTATTAAATGCAACAAATTCTTGCTGTTACAATTTTAAAATCTCCAATTTATAAAATTCTTTTTTAGCTGTATTGATTAATTTAATTTGGATCTCATTTGGAGTTCTTTGTTCCTGTACATTAATTTAAAAAATATACTTTTTTAAAGTAAAACTTTATATTTTTATAAATACATATAAACATAAATTTATGTTCATTAACATTTAATGTTCTTTTAATGCATTTTGTATGAATTTTAAGAAACATAAAATAAAAAATAATTTTAGTACTCTGAGAGTCGAAAAAGTGCTATTTGAAAATTTTATTGGTACCGAAACGAAATTCTCATTTCCCATCCCTGATGTAAACAAATAAATAAAGAAGAAGAAAAAATAATAGAAAAAAAATAAATTTGTTATTTATATATATTAATAATGCAGGTAAGGAGTACATATTACAAGGCAATGCATTACTTTATCGCACCCATTGCTGGGCTGTTTGTACGTTTGTGTGTTTGCTTGTTTTGTTTGTAAACTTCAAATGCATTTCGTATTTTAAACTAAAATTTTGCTATTTATGAAAAATGCTATTTGTGTATGAAAAAATAATTTAAGAATTACGTCTGAAATAAAATAAGGTCAATTAAAATATTAATCGATTCAATCAAATATTTGTTTAGAAACAATATTAATTCAAATCAAATCTTTAATTAGATATTTTAAGTTGATATTTCTTTTTTCTGTGTTGGTTTATGTAACGTCATGTTCAATTGGATTACATTTTATTTTTAATTCTTAATGCAATATACAATTGTAAATTAGTCGAGGTGCGATAAGACGCAACATTACGTGACATCATAAATAATTATGTCCGGTTAAATGCACTGGCAGGCAAAAACGTATAAGCAGTGCCTACGATTAAACTCGAGTAACTCGAGTACACCAATAATCTTGATACTCAAGTAGTTCGTGAGTTCGGATTACTCGTCGAGTACATCGAGTAGTGAAAGTGCACTTTTTGTTCGTTTGAAGTCATGTGAAAAAGTAAATTTTAAAGAAGGGTTCGAAAGATAAACTTCCAGAGAATGTTAATAGAAAATCTCACCATAATTTGACTTACATTGTGTCCTGGGTCAACTACTACTCAAAAAACTTCAATCAGTTCATACAAAAAATTGAAAAATTTTATTTGTCTTTTTTTTAAATTTTGCTTTTTTATGAATTGACTATATTTATAGATAGCTCATTTCAAAATTTTAAATTGTTTCGACAACTACTCGAAAAAACTCTACGATTTCCGTACAATATTGTAAATTAGCTAAAACCAGATTTGGGCGACGTCAATTACATTTCACAATCATTCACTTGTGAAATTTTTCTATATCATTAATAATTTAAAATTTTGTCCACACTAGATTGCGACATAATGCCAATATTTGTGTATTTAATTACACGCCAATTACTTTTTTACGTCTAACTACATGTAATTGAGTAATTGGCCCATGTATGGTATTAAAATGTTTACAAATTTTCAAAGGAAGCGTTTGATCGTAGGTCTGAAATTATTAATGTTATAAAAAAATTTCACAAGTGAGTGATGGTGAAATGTAGTTGACGTCACCCAAGTTTGCCTAAACCAACATATATTATATGATTGTCAAACTAACATTCGATTTTAAAATATAATTTTTTGTAATAAAATAGAATTCAAAAAATGTCTGCCTCCGGGATTTTCTTTTCTATATCACTTATTAAAATATTATTCAAATCAGAGTGTGCAAGTGTGTGCAACTTATGTAATTACCTGTTTAATTTCTTTTCACAATTATCAATTTCATCCTCTAAACCTTTCTTTTGTCGTGATTTTTCAGCAAAGAAATCATTAAGCTTTTGTAATTTATCCAATATCACTTGTAACTCAGCACGTTTTGAATTAATTTTTCCATTTGAGAAGCTAAATCATTTTCAGCTTCGGCTAAAGCCGCTTTTTTGGGCATAACAATACGAGCGACTTTATCATAAACATCCATAGCACGAACCCAATGACATAAACCTTCGCAGGCTGTAGAGGCCGATTTAATTTTTTCTGGAACAAAATCTCGATCGGCTACATATCTATAGAAAAAATATTTTAAATAATAATTATCTCTGCTATAAGTTTGTTTAAAATAAGCGACTTACTTTTCTCTAATCTTCTTTATTATTGCCGGTGGTATATTGTCTTTATCAAATGTTTTTAATGACTCCAAAAATTTCATATCACTGACCATACGCAATGAGGCACCCCAATAATCTTCTACCATTCTACCGGTAGCATCTGGTTTACGATCTGGTTTCAAACCTTTTATAACACAGACAGCTTCCAACACCAATTTAACACCATACGGTGGATTTTTCATAGATTTTACTACAAAAATATCAGCGGGCTTAAGTGTATTTAGAGCATCTAATGCCGCTTCTAAGGCTGGTATAGCTTCTGCCAAATCACTTTCGCAATCATCCTTAATGGCTTGTGCGGCCGCAGCAGCTTCGTTTGCTGCTGCTTCATCTGCTCCAACGACTTCTTTCTTTTTTTTCCGCTTCTGCTGTTTCACGTTCAATATTGACCATAATTTTTTCAGTTTCCTCTGACAGAATTTTTAATTTTGGCTGTAATTCATATAAATTAGACTGCATTTCACCCACTTGACCAGCAGCAAAATCTAATTTTTCCAAGCCTATAGTATACCTAGTAGGGATAAATTGAATCAGTGCAAAACATTTTGATTAAGTGGTGTATATTGCATTTGTAATGCGCCACATTTACCTGTCTCTTAATCTTGTTATCTCCTCCAATTTTCTTATATAAAATGTGCGGAATGCTTTTAGCATTTCCAAATAGGAAGAGGGTGTCACATAATTTCTTCTACCCAATTCTCGAAAACATCTGCAAAATAAAAAGTAATTTTTAAAATGTGATTTTCTTTTTTGTATCTTATAACTTCCGTAAATCCATTTAAAGACACTATCTATCAGTCATATTATAGTCGATGAAACAACTTCACACAGTTATATGATTTGTGTTACGAGTATATACAACACAATCACACACTGACACTTACTTTTCACTTGCATCGACAACGGATTGATTAAAATGCATTACACATTTTACCAATTCCTTTTCCAAATCACTCAATACAATTTCATGTACTTCCTCTAAACTTTTCTACTTTCTTTGGATTCGAATGATTCAAGTGACTTATTGGCATCCGCAACATCCTCTGTTTCGTGTGCTTGACCCAATTTCATTGAGCTAATAAAATATTCCGCAACACGTTCTAAAGCGTCTACCGGCCAGGCCATGTACCTAGTTGAAAAGGAAACAGATTACAAAGAACATAAAAAGTTGTACATTGATAATATTTGAAAGATGGTTGTTAATAAATTGGGAATTACACAGAAAAAATTGATGTCAATAAAATTTCAATTTAACTTCTATTTGATTTCAAACTCACTTTTATTTAAATGTTTACTATTAAATATAAAACTATGAATTGGAAATGAATTTGGTGCCCACAAAATTTACCTTTTATGCAGCCCATAATGAAAACAATATAAAAAATACGACAATTTTTTAAAAATCTTTTTATTAAAAAAAATCTATAGAATTGAAAAAAATACTTCAAAACTAAAAACCAAATTCCCAAAAATTTAAATAAATCGCTAAAATTATAAAAAGGAAGCCAAAAATTTGTAAAAATCCATTAAAAAATATAAAGCAATTCGATACAAATTTAAAAAAATCGGCAAAATTTTAAAAAATAGCCAAAATTGAAAAAAAAAAATAATTAAATATTTTAAAAAGCTGCCAAATCTTAAATTTTTTATATATCGTCAATATTGCAAAAATCGCTGAAACTAAAAAAAAAAATTCCAAAAGTGATACATGTTTTCAAGATATGGACGCTTTAAATTTTATTTAACTTATTACAATTTATTTAAAACGTAACATTTTATAAATATTTTGTTTAATTATTTTCGATTTTGCAGATTTTTTTTCAGTTTACCGACTTTTTTAATTTTTGGCGATTTTTAAAATTTTTTGGAACATTAACGATTTTAATAACATTGGCGATTTATTCCAATTCTAGCGTTTTTTTAATTTTTTTAATATTTATTTATTTTAACTTCGACAATTTTCGGGCTTAAGTGTATGTCCTATTTTATGGAACATGTGCTGGTTGTGAAGGGAGGGTATCTTCACTGCATGTTATGAATGACAATCATATTATGATCTTAATAATCATATTATGAAACTAAATGTTTATAAAATCGTTCTCAGTGATCATAATATGATCATTCAGAAACATATTATGATCAATTAGATCATAACATGCTACCATCATGTCCCCAATTATGTTAAATCACAATTTTTCTCTACGTGTATACTCCACATTTCCACTCAAGTTAACCCTAAAAGTTTTAATTAAGATTAGAGGTGTTCCGTAAAATGAACATGCGATCTTAAAGAGAGGTTTTTCAAGCCAACTGCCCCGCTACAGAAAAAAGTAGGGTAAACGTAAAAATGGAACACTTATAATCTAAACTTTTCCTTTTTCCAATGCAGACGTTGTATTGCATCGTACTTTTGTTGGTAAAACTATAAGCAAAAAATGGAAAGCTATTAAGCTGAAATAAATATTTTATAAAATATAGATAGATGCTTAACAAATTCCATAAGGTCTTAGACCAGTATAACAATATTATTAAATATCATTCATTCAGTGTGCAAAAATTTTACGATGCGCTCCTCATAATATGCCAATAGTTTTTATATTTATTAATATATTAATGGGTTTATAATTTTTATAATTTTTTTTAAAGCTGAATAAATTACTTTTAATTTGATATATCATAATATATCATAATATATCATAATTAAAGCATTTGTGAGTCCAGATTATAAGTGGGCCACTCTTGACATTAAATATTTCTTTTCCTATATCATACTAACAAAAAATTGAACAACTTTCGCAATTTTCGCATGAATTGGTATATATATTTTTTTTTAATTTATTAACAATTAATAGTAAAAAATAATGTAAGAAACTTTTTTTTCGAGTTTTTATAGCAAAAGCTTTTTGGTACAATCATTGAGTGTGAGAGATTAATGCAAAAAAGTTGTGCTTTTTATGTAAAATTCTTTATTTTAATAAGCTCCTTAATTAAGAAATAACTTAAAATAAAAAATGCCGAGAGAAAAAGAACAAAAAATCATAGTGTTTGATCTACAAAAAAATCTTAGTGTTTGATTTACAAAATTATGTTCTTAATATTTATGAATTTTCTTAATATACGAGTTTAAAGTTACAATTGGAATTACGAAAATTTATTAATATATAGAAAATTTATGTTCAATGGACAAAATTTAAGGAAATAAACTTTTTTTCGTTTTTATATACATGACATTTTGAGTGAAAAATCATAGAGTTTTTACTAACTAGTAAAGTCTGTTCTGTTTACTAACTAGTAAAGTCTGTTCACTCAAATTTAAAGTTTTATGATAAAAATATAAAAAGTTACGATTTTGTTTTACGAAATACCGAAATACTCAAACTTAACTCAAAAATTTGTTTTCAAAAAATAATTTCTGATGAAAAAAAAATGTTTATTTTTTTAAGATGAGAAAATTGTAAAATAACAATAACTTCACTCAATTTTCAAATTTAATAAAATCCTTATTTTTAGATACAAAATTAAAAATATCCCGCTTTTTTACTTGCGGGGTCCCGCTTTCAGATCAAAAACAATTAGTCACGTTAACTTTAATTTTGTTTTTATATACATACAAACAATATATCGTATGAGTTAAAGACATAAACATAGGTAATGTAGGTCTAATTAATACATATTTGTTTCATTCAACATTCGATACTGAAATTTTTCTAAAATGATGCAGAGTTACACTGTTTAGATTTCTGAATCAATATAAAAACGTCTGAATATTTTTTAAAAATAAAAACATTTAAAAAATATTGTACGATTTTTAGATAAATTGAGTTAGTTATGTACAACCGTAAATATATTGAGCTGGTCCGGAATTTTTCTAATTATCCTTTAAAAAATCTACACAGAAAAAACTGCGCAGGCCCACATGGTTTTCCAAATAAGAATCATACTATACTTTTCAGAAAATTTACGATATTCTAACCTAAAGGTGCAAAAACACATTTTTTGTGTACATCTGAGGTCATGTTACTTCCAGAAATTTATTTTTTTTTTTTTGGCCGACAAAATTTCATAAAATTTTCTGACCTAGAATTATTTCAGCCCCATCACGAAATATTCTAACCTAAAAGAGCAAAAATCACGCTTTCTGGGCACATTTGAGGTCCTCTAACTTCCAGCAAAATATCGATATATAAAAATGCTACTCCTCATCCTTTACAAAATCCTTTTTGAATTTTTAAAAAATCTTTATTCATTCATTTTTCAATACAAAGCACAGGAAAAAACATTATACAAAATATTTCTGGTTGCGCTGAAACTGAGAATATTTTGTGTAACAAAATCCTCAAAAACTCTAGGAATTTTAGATTTCTATAAGTTTAAATATTTTGGTATGAAAAGCCAGAAACGCCATAAAATTTAATAAAAAAAATTTTAAAGTTTTGGAATAAAATTGTAATGAAAAAGACAGAAGGAAACCAAAAGTGTAAAAGGTTGGAAAAACACTTAAAAAACAACAAAGTCAGTATATTTTAAAGCCAGAAAATCTTAACAAAATTTACAGGAGCGCTCGAAAATAAATAATTTTAAAATAGCAAAAAACGACAAATTAATTTTCTCTGGTTTTAAAAAAAAAATTTTCCGATTTTTTTTTTTAAATTTTATATAAATGTTTGACAACTTTTTTTTTTATATTCTATTCGATATAAAAAAATTTTGTTTAATGGTCACTTTGATAACCTTAAAATGAAAATTTTCGAATTTCACACACATAAGAACTTTTAATTTGAAAATTCTGAATTTTTACATTAAAGATCGTCAAAAGCAATAATTTGTAATAATTTGATAGAAGAGTAATGTTTTTTTAGTGGCCTGGAACTTTTGAGGGTTGAATTATACGGTTTTGCGAAAGTATGTCACAAAAAATAAAAGAAATAAAAAATTTTATGTTTCATATCGCACTTCTTCGGATAAAAGTTTTTCTCAGAGTTCCAGTATCTCTTCAAAAAATCAGAAAAAATTTACAAAAGTTTTCAAAAATCAGACCCTCCCTCGAGTGCAGGAGCCTCCACTGATTTTCATACAACTAAAATCAATGACTGAAAATGTGTTCCCTAAAAAGAGAAAAAATCCCTTAATTACACTTCTAATTGCAAATTGTTTTCTACACATCAAGTTTTTATACTTTGTCGTTACCAACAGCACATTTTCTTTTCCTAAAGGGTAAGTTTCGGATTTGATTAAAAAAAAACAAATGGTTCTGCTTCAAATGGTTCATACGCTGGGTCCAATTTTGGCAACAATCGGCCGGTATCGCACGAACAAATTCTTCAATATTGGCAACCATTGCGGGCTTGTCGCTATGGACATGAGCCTTAACATAGCCGCACATAAAATTTTCTACAGGCGTTAAATCGCTCGATCTTGGGGGCAATTAACCAGCCCCAAACGTAAAATAAACTGTCCACTAAACTCGCCCTTCAATTGGTCTATTGTTTCGCGTGCTGTGTGGCATTTGGCATCGTCTTGTTGAAACCACATGTCACGCAAGTCCAGCTCTTCAATTTTGGGCAAAAACAAATTTTTAATCATCGCACGGTAGTTCTCATCATTCAGAGTTTTTGAAAAAGTACGTTCCAATGATTCCATCGGCCCATAATCCACCAAACAGTGCATTTTTCGGGATGCGTTGGCAGTTCTTGCAATGCTTCTGGCTGCTCTTTAAAAATTCATCCAATTTTGCTTGTTCACGTATCCACTCAACCAGATATGAGCTTTGTCGCTGAACACAATTTGCACAATTTGCACTTTCTTAACCGAACATGCGTTTTGTTAATAAAATTCAATAATATGCAAGAGTTGTTCGTTTGTAAGTCGATTCATTGTTAAATTATAGACCAAACTAAAGATGTTTAACAGTAACATGATACACGAAAACAGCTAAGCTGTCAAAAACAGTGTTGCCAAAAAGAAAGTCGCTACAAGAAATATGCTTCAAATCATGTTTTCATAACATGATTTGAAGCATTAAATTAAAATTACAAAATAAGTTGTTAGTAAGTTCTTGCTTGGTCTATTAATAGAGCAGCTTTGCTTGTAATGTAACGGAAAAAAAAGTTGAAGTAACAACAATAATATAGAGTGAAAATAAAAAGAGCTTTGAAAACACCGAGCTTATTTCTTCATTCATAGAAAACAGCTGGCATGCAATTGATACGATTACGATTCGCATCACATTTTCTGTCAAACGTTTGAATACATAGAAGAATAAGTCGGCAATTAACCCTAGATGGAGCCATAGAGACGCCTGATAAATGGATTTGTATCTACGAAATGAATTACTGTCAACCATTGGTTCCAAGTGTTTTTCAAAGTATTTTCTCTATATGTTGTACAAAAGTAATTATCAAATTCTATTTGGGATTCGATATTATGATCTTAGACCGAACAAAATTATAATTTTTTAACAATCTTTAGATTAACTAATATGAAAATCTTTGTCAAATATTAATTTCTTTACCCGTCACGTCTGTTTTAAGTGAGTGCATTCCCAGTAAAAGACGCTGCTTACCTACAAGCAGGTTTTTAATGTTAGTAAGGCAAAGAGAATAAATTACAAACCTGCTAACTTATTCTATGATTTCTATATGGCGAATTATAAATTTAAAGCATTACTTTTGGACCAAATAATCACGGTTTTTAGGGCTTATAAAATGCAGTGATTTCATGACTTTCAGTAAAATCATATTTCATGTCTACATTATTACAATTAAAAGTAATGAAAATGAAAATTATTCAAGTTCGAGGCCATACTCTATATTTCTTTATTAGGATTTTGTTCCTAACAAATAATCTCTAGAGTTTTTGTTTTCAAATTTAATAATTGACACTTTTGAGGAATGTGTTGATAGATCTATCTATGTAGATCTATAGATCTGTGTGTATCAAAGAGTGCTTACAGAAGAGAATACTTTTATTTCTAAAACAACACAAGATCTGTATATACTTCCGTCCTGATTTGGTGACATTCAGCTATAGTAACACTGCTCTCCAATGATTCTTAAAAATGCTATATTGTTCTTGAATCCATGGAATTTCTATGCTTTTGAGCGATAATATAAAAATATCAAACAAATGCCGAATTTGAGCAAATTTTTAATTGATGTAATTAATTTTTAATTGACAGCTTTTAAAATGTTCAACAAACCGATTTAATGGAAATAGTAAGAAAAGATATTTTTTTTCTGTGCAGGTAAACAAACCCCTCCAAACTTCACAGAGCCCAGTCCCAATTTAAAGAACTTTTGCTCTAGTAAAAAGAAGTGTGAAATAGACAGAAGAAGTAACTAAGGCATAATATATTTCCAAAAGGAGACTAAAGTAACTATATAATCATTAATGATAGGTATTCCTAGAAACTGAATAATTTCGTTAAATGCGAGTACTATAAAAATAGTTTATGTATAATGATTTTTAACAAAATTATAATAAATTACAATCATAAAAACCAGTACAAATTGTTTGTAAATTCAGCTACGACAACAGAAAATATTACCCGAATTTGCACCAGCAAAATTTTCACTGAAGCTGAGCATCATAGTCTTCTAAATTTAGGTGACCTATATTTTAGAAGAACTAAGTTCTATTTGACAGTTGTAGATAAATAAATAAGAAGAAAATGGGGTTTACAAATTTGACCATAAAGGCAGGTTCATATACCGGGAGCAAAAGTCGTTAATAAAAACTACTTAATAGGGACGGCAGTATTAGTTTTCGGTCCATTTTCCTACATCTCGATTATTTTTCGAGATATAGATTATTTGATGATTATAAAATAAAAGTAATGAGAAAAGAACGCCATATACAAGTGAGACTGAAACAAAAACTGTTTTTGAAAACAATTGTGGTTTAAACTAACTTGCAATTTGAGAATCACAAATTACTAAATAAAGGGTCCGCCATCTAACTTTTTTTATTCAACTAGTGCTTATTTCGTGAATGGTAACACTTAGCTCATGTCTGATTTGACAGATAATTAGTTTTATCCTTCCGCTGAACGAATATGGTCCGTATGTTCGTTATCTTGTGAAAAAAGTGAAAGAAACTGTCATCATTATCGATAAACCAAAGCGTAAAAAAACAATGCGTACACCCGATAATATTGCTGCTGTGTCAGGAAGTGTGCGTGAAGCGCCATCAACATCAATCACCGTCATTCTCAACAACTGAACATTTCGGAGACATCATTGAGACGAATATTGCATAAAGACCATACAAAGTTAAATTGGTTCAGGAGTTCAAAAAAAAAAGTTATTTGGCGGACCCTTTATTAGAGTGGAAAATTAGTTCAATTATAGCTGAAATTTGTTCTTGCGTTAAAAAGAGAAAACTAATGACTTTACCTAAATAACTGACTAAAACGAGAACAACAGGAAAAATAAGTTCAACTGAATTGAAACCTTTGTTTTTAAAAGGTTTTCATTTTTTAACTAATAAAGCCTAAGGTTTAATAATTTAAGTCGTTTAACAGACTTACTTTTTTTTAGGAGTGTATAAAACTATCTTTTAAAATTTATATTAAACAGTTTAATTTGTATTTAAATTTATATGTGTCGGTTTGTTTCGATCTCACTCCTTATATACAAATTGGACTAGAAGTTTATAAAAATGCAGTTAATGCCGTTTAACCGCAGATGTTAGCCGATTTATATTTTGTTGGTACGTTTAGCTTTTTAGGGTTAATTTGTATTTACTTACTTTCTTATAGAAATATAAACATTTTTACTTTCATTGTCAGGTAATGTTCACAAGTGCAAACCAGTTACAATAGCAGATAATATATAATGTTATAAAAGTATTCGATTTTTATTTTTTTTTTTTTGTTAACTTTCTTTATAAAACACGAAATTATCACTATTGGCAAAATAATGAGGTGAAACCATTTTTGTTGTTAAAAACATTTTTTTAAAATATGACACATTTTCAAAAAATATTTAGACTAAAAATTCTTTATTAAGGTAAAAAAAACATTTCGCAGCAACGAAATTATTAAATCTTGGCGTTTGGTTAAAACTCATGACAAAAATTTGTTTTCGCCAGAAAAATGCTTTAAAATTGTATTTAACACTTCTGTCCGGTTTAAAATGATATGTTTGTTGGGTCAAATTGATCCATATAACTTTTTATAATTTATTTTTTCTTTTATAATTAGAAATTTAGGACACTTTCAGTTGATAATAGTAAAACATAGTAACATTAAACATAAAATATAACCTATGCCAACTATGGATAAAATTCATTTATAAATTGTTTTTATTTTTTTTTTAGAAAGAGAAGCAACACTCAGGAAATGCTTCCTATTAATTAATGTGTTTCTTTCTTTGGAAAGGGGATAGTGGAGAGATGAAAAGTGGTGAAAGATGAAGGGCTTCAAACATAGCAACACTGTAATTGCACGAGTAGATAAGTCTTAGAACAGTTGTTGCTCGCCACCTGATGTAGAGTTGTCGAATTTATTGAAGCTTTTTGTTTCATAACCCTGATTCATTATTTACTTCGGTGGGGTTAAGTGCTATAGGAACACCGAAGGTGGGCGCAGCGATATATATAAGTAATAGAAAGCTCATACATATTATTTTCTAAATTGATGTTGTCGCCACCAGGAATCGAACCCGGGACCATCTGTGTAAACAGTCCAACGCGCTAACCATTACACCACAACGCCCACACAAGTAGGCATGTTTGCTAAGTAGGCATGTTTTTTCCCCCCCAAGTGCGTGTCAATAAAATCTTATATTATGTGCATTATTGTAAATATTCAAGTGAAAAAATTCGAAATGAAAGTAATTGAACTAAAAAACGAAGTGTCACATAATTTCCTTAAGCAACAAATACCATACAATATATTACATACTCAAACATTTTGAAAATTTTGTGGCATTAACCGGCACAAAAAAGAAAGAACGTCCAAAAAAAATTGACCTCAGCTAAGCTTCTGAAATTAAAAAAATCGGCAGTTAATCAAATTGGAGCATTAAATCGAAAGTTGGCCAGAAAATTTCGCCTTTCCGAAATCAACAAAGCGAAGTTGAAGTTAGTGTGGTCAGCCATTTCGGCAAAAGATATATCACAACTTTACATACCGGATTCGAAAGATGTGGCTGTAAACGCTGATATTTAAATTAAAAATGTTTAGTAAAACTAGAAAAATTTATCAGAGGTAGACACTTTGAAGACGACACATTATTTTGGCCAGATTTAGCAATCTGACATTATGCAAAAAAGACTTTAGAAAGACTTAAGAAAAAAAAAAAACATAAATTTTGTATAGAAATACGCAAATCCTTCAAGCGTCCCAAAAGCACATCCAATTCTGGACTTTTGGGGTTTTTTATGCCAACAAGTGTATGAAAATGTTTGGGAAGCCGAAATCACTGAAGAAAATAATAAAAAGCAGTGTAAAAAAAAATTGAATGAATGTCGGTCAAAGCATGATTTTAGGTATCAATCATAAAATAAGGCAAATAGAAGATCGCAAATAGATGATAGCTCTCTACTAAAAGTGAATTAATAACACTGTTCACCAGTGAAAAAAACACAAGAACTTGACTATATAGGTTCGATTGTACTACTAAAAGGTAGTAAAACCCTATACTCGGTTTGTCCAGATTGGTGACCAATTCCTTTTTATGGGCCTCTAAAATTTCTGAAAAGCAGTGGGACCCTCAAAATAAGGTATCATTAGTTTTTTGCCCTAAATCTTAATAAGACTTGGTGCTACGGCTTAACTATATTTGGCAATAATGTGGCTAATAGTCCACTGAACAAATTCTTTCAACATCTTATGCCAAAAAAATATTTTTTTTCCTGGAGTTTTTTTGAAAAAACATAGGAAAAAAAAATATGTTTTTTTCACTTTTTCCAGCATTACTTACAGGGACTGTTAAATTTTTCCTAACAATATTTGGCAAAAGTGTAGCCAAGATAACGCCGACAAACTCTTCTGAACATACCAACACAATCTGAACATGTTTAGGCACTCTAAATAGCTCACAAAGACCAACGTCTACATTAAAATGTGTGTTTTTGGCTAGACTATACTTTATTGCAATTTTTTTTTACACGTTTTTTTGTATTTTTGTTAAACAAATGAAACATTTTTTATGTCAGAGTTAGTTCAAAGTCCTGCATGTAGGCCCAGAGGATTTTAAAATGCTATTTGGCCCGCCCCTTTTTATGGGCGTGGATATAAGAATGAATTCAAATAATAATTAAATTGTATTACTTAAGTGCCAAAAGCATAATAAATGATTTTGTAAACATTTATCGCGTGGGGAAGGTGCCCCCAACATAACTCACCGACTACCTACAACCCCCCCACACCTCCGAAAACTCCTGCAATTTTTTTTTTTAATTTTTTTACATATTTGGGGGTATAAGGATTCGACACAGCCGAGTTAAAGTTGTTTTTTGCTGCTGATTTCAATATTTTTAAGTTTTATCGTTCCTGCGATCGCGAACAATAGCATTACAATTTGCGTTTTCCTTAACTATGCAACATGTATCAATTAAAGTTTTGGATCAGGTATAATTTTTTTAGAGGGGCGA
>JAEKOY010002516.1:0-11739 GCA_021234595.1 Delia radicum | reverse complement strand
ATCTTTAACTTCAAACTCAAGATTGTGGCAGTTTTTTTTTGCTGATAGAAAAAAAAATCGTTATTCCATCAAATATTGAATCTTTTTTTTTACAAACATTATTTTGTTACGAATATTTAAAGAATTGGTATGATTTTATATAAAAAAATAAAAAAATATATATACATATATTTTAAATACACAAAAAGTTATTTAAATGTTATTTCAAAAACTTCAAGATGTTATTTTTGCATTTTTAGATGTTAGTTTTGCAGATTTAAATTTGTTTGTATATTTTTATTTAATACCAATTTTAACTAATTTTATGTAAGCTTTATACGTGTAGAATATTTTTATATTCAAGCTTAATGACACGCCACTGGTTTCTTTTGTAAAACTTTAGTTTATACAGTACTTTCTCCAGATTTAATTGAGATTTATGTCATGACATAGACTTTGACATAATTACCGTAATACTCTAATTTTGGCCGTAAGACTCGATAAAGTTTAATTAAAATAAAAAAAAGTGTGAAAATTTTTATCATAATTTGTATAATTTTCTTTTAATAAAGTTATAATTAATTTTATTTAATAAATAATCTTAAAAAGCCTACCACATGATGGGGTTAGTATAAGAGTAGAATTTGGCTTCGGAAAGTTGAGTCGGATTCGCTCCAATAAAAGCTTTACCTTTGTGCAAATGGTCAAATAGTCAAATACGTTCTTATATTATTTCTTTCCCTTTTGATAATCGACAAGCAAAGATCAGCTTTATATTAAATAAAAGTAAAAAAAAAAAAAAAAAAAAAAAAATCATTTTGTTTCATAATCGAAAATTAATAAAATTTATTGTGAAGTAAAAATTATAATCAAAGTGAAAGCCGTTTATAAAATTATTTTTATATTAATAAAATTCCCTAAAATTTTATAAAGAAGCAAACGTTTACAATTTTATATTCAATATAATATTGAAAGTTTTAATTTCGGTAAGCAAAAGTGTTACATAATATTTTTAGCATGGGACTTACGTAACCCTTTACTTTTTATTAGGAATTACAATTATTAACCTCTGGTCGCTGTCCACATACCGTAATCGTGGGATTGAATATCAGTGGCTAATGCCATTTTGATAATTCAATCCCAATTTTATTAACCTGCTGTAAAAAATTGGAAAATTTAAAAATTTTATATACATCATCAAAAATATACGGGGGCCATTTTGTAATTCGGTGTCAAACCTAACCTCACCTCGGATATTACGTAATACCGCTATTTCATCAAATTAATTTAAAGTCATATCGATTTTAATTAAAATATTTTTCCTGAAACCTGCTTTGATACCATCACGTTACATCAAACTAAAAGCCATAAAACGTCGTAAAATTATTACACAGTAATAATTTTAAATGCCAAATTAATGATTTTAAAATTTACTAAAATCGATTAAAGTTCATCAACAATTATTAATTATAAAGAGTATTGGCCACCAGTGAAAATTTATATGCTGAACAATTAAAATAATTTGATATAAATTACATTCTCCTTGCCCACTGTATAATTCATTCACAAATAGTGCCCATTCATAAAGAAGACAAAATACTACTCATCTACTAAATGAAATGACGTCATAAACCAGAAATACTATTCATGAGTACTATTCCAACAACAGCAAAAAAAAAAAAATAATGTTAAAGCCTAGCTTTGCTGTAATTGAAACACCAAATTTAACATTTTGACGTCATAAATAGAAGAGACAACATTTCATCAACATACAACAGAACTCTGATCGATGCATTACAGTATTGTAATGATCATTAAAATCAACTAAATTGCTACTTAATTATTAACATCTAAAACAAAATTTAAACTAACAAATTTTAACACTTCTTTATATACTAAATTGGTGAACGAACCCTACGACAAATATGTCATATTAAATGAAGATTCGTTCATCAAAAATAGTATAATTAACAAAATTATGAATTTTATTTACTAATTCTAGATTATATTAATATTTCTTAAGTATAAAATGAATTTGAAATATTAACACTTTAACAAATTGAAAATAATATCTAAAGTGCAAATTGAATTAAAAATTTTAAAACTGAAATTTTACTAGTGAATTTAAAATCAACAAGCACTTAGATATGTTTCTTTATAACCAAAATTTTAGCATGTTTGAATTTATAAAGTAAATTCTTTACACGGCTTCAGTGATATATACCTTTTTATATAAAATTGAAGAAAATGTATAAAGTATAAAGAGTTTACCTAAATTTTTTTGTTACTAATCAAATGACAATTTAAATGAAAGATATTTTAATAGTTTTTTCTATAAAATTACAGAAACCCGAACACGTATGGATTGAGCTCAATGCATCGTTGGAGTTTGAGTTAAGGCGTTATACGAAATAACGATCGTTTAGACAACAATTTTGTCATTTGATTTTTCAGAACATCGATATCCCAATTAGTGGATCACACAAAGTAAGTTAAACAAATTCAAATATGCTCTCGTTTATTAACAAATTTTGGTAATGAATTATTTTGCGTAATTAAAATTTAAATTTTTATTGAATATTTAATCAATTATTGTATACAAAGTATACGTTCGAATTTATTTTAAATTAAACTAACTAACGGATTGGTTATAAGATTAAAAGGTTAGGTTTAGCCATTTAAATTTAATGATAGTTTTAAAATATACTTTTTTCAATAAATGAATTGTTATATTAAAATTTAAAATGGAGTAGAAAGATTTAAAAGGGAATGTGGGATTACAAGGTAATATGGATTAAGAAGTAAGGTAGAAAGATTATTTTCGATTATGGGAAATGGCGGAAATTTTAATACGGGCACAAGGTCATTTAAGGAAGATGGGTGGGAAATATTTTTAAAAGTGTCCATGGCGATAATATCACCAGTCGCTAGATAGATATATTCAGGATCATAAACGATAAACTTAATTAAATTTTTTTACACCAATTTGTCCAGTTAATTTTTAGTTTGAAAGAGTTTTAAATTCAAGTCTTGGAATGAAATTTTTTCTTTTTCTTTTGCCGTAAGTTTTTGCTTTAGTAAGGCCAAGAACCACCCCAAACCGGCGAGCTAAGCCCTTATTCAAACATTCCAAGCTCGGCCAAAACTAAAGCAACAAAATTGATACCTATAGAATAAACTACAACGGTAATAGATTGGCGCCCAACGATGTCGCTTCCGATATCGTATTTTATTTTAAGTTTTAGTAGTTTAGTCCACAGCTTTTTCTAAATATAGATTTAGATTGTGTTGCAAATTACATCCATTTTTTTTACATTTTTGTAAGTCCTAAGTTAACGTATGAAACTTTTTCTTAGTAGTGACAAAAAGGTACTTTTACCAATGTTTAGGGGTTAGTCAACGCAATGAAATTCGAAATTTTGTGCGTTTGTCAATTCTTAAATGCCATTGAAGTCTTTAGTTAAAGTAGATTCAATAGTTTTGTTTTGTATAGCTAGTTCTTAGGTAAGTCATGATTAACTTCATATATAAGTTGATATTATCATTTGCGACTTAAAAACTAGTTTTTTCGGTTAATTTTCATCCCAAATTTGTATTTTTTTAACACCATTGTTAAGTGATTCTGTTTATATTCTATAAAATTATTTTGTAATTAAATTTTCTTGTAAAATCTTTAAAACATCCATATTATCTTGAAAACGTAATCCAACATTCCCTAATTATATGATTATAAAAAGAGATTTAAAAAAAAAAAAAAAAAGTTTTAAATAATACGTAGAAGAGTGTTATGACAAGTAGAAGACGTAAGGTTAAGAATTTTAAAAGTCTTGAAGAATCGCTAAGCGATACTCAAATAGATTACACTTTTGACGAGGAAGGTGATTTTGAAAACCCTTTTGTTATAAGACGTAGGTTAGAAAGTCCAGGTCCAATTGCCAATAGAACTAGGAGCAAGATTAATATTTTTACAGTTGAAACTTTGGATTTGAGTATGTCACCTCCCACGACAAATCCGACACCTGGGGGTGGGGCAATGGGTGGAAATGATGAAATCGCTAATGAGACCGGCTTAGAATCAAGGTTGGAAAGAATTTTAACGATAAATCACAATACATTTCTTCTTGAATTACAGAGTTTAAGAAATACTTTAGTTGAGGTTATAAATAGAAATCCCAGTGGGGAGCATAATGAAAATATTTCGAGAATTTCACATGGTTCTCCTATAGGCCCAACTGGTACTGTGCCAAGAAATAGTGCTGCCCCAAGTCTACCTTTAAATTTGTCTAATTCTAGTTCAAGTAGTATCACTCCTATTAGGATCGATAAGTGGAATATAACTTATGATGGGAGTGAAGATATTCACGATTTTCTTTTTAAATTAGACACTCTTCGGAGAAGATATAACTACACCGAAGAACAGGTTTTCACAAGCTTTCACTTGTTTTTAAAAGGCAAAGCCGAAACTTGGCTTTGGTTTTATTTAAGAAAAAATCCGAATACCACGTATTCCCAGCTAACTGATGCTATTATAAAAGAGTTTGATAAAATCGAAAACGACTGTGATAAAATTGTAAAAATGGTAGAACGGCGTCAAATGTTTAAGGAGAGTTTTGACGACTATTTTACAGAACTGGTCGGTATGAATTCTCGGTTAAGCCAACCGATGACTGACCAGAAATTGATCGAACTTATAAAAAATAACGCTAAGGAATCACTGGGTTCGCTTCTCTTTTCGTACGATCTTTTTAGTTTAGATCACCTACGCGAGGCCGCTCGTAAAGCTGAAAAATACCTCGGTCGACAAAACCAGTTAAGACAGCAAAAACGTTTCGTTGCTGAAATTGATTCTCCAAAAGAACAGGATTTAGAATATGAGCCTGAGGGCGATATTTCTGCTATAAATTATAGGGGTGGCCAGAATAGAAAGCCAGTCGACACGTCCAAATTTAAATGTTGGAATTGTGACCAACTGGGTCACTCATTTTACGATTGCCTTTCAGATGACCGTAAGATATTTTGTTATCGCTGTGGCGAAAAAGGGGTTAAAACACCTCAGTGTAAAAACCATGTGGAAAACAGGCCAATGAACGAGAAGTAGGGGGTTACTCGTTCATGGGTGAAAATCCCTCTAAGCTTTATAACAATAAAATTAAAAATGAATTAAATATTAAAAGTGACAATAATTTAGTTGAAAATGTTAAAATTTTGAAAAGAAAGGATAAAGATGATGATATTGAAAAGAAGAGTAGCAAAATTGGTCAACAGGCGAAAAGGTTATCATTACACGAAAGGAAAATTAATTATGATGAGGTTAGGCGTAGAATTTTTAAAGAAACAACTTCGAAACAGATTGAAAAGTGCAGGGAAAGATTTAGAAAACGGAAAGAATTTAATAAAATTATAGAATCGACAATTTTAAATGATAGTGACGATGAAAGGCCATACGCCAAGGTACTTTTGGGTACAATAGAGTTTTACGGGTTGCTAGATTCTGGCGCCTCAATAAGTGTTTTAGGAAAAAATTGTGAAGAGGTTGTTGATAAACTTAAGTTAAAATTTTCAAAAATAAAAAGTTCTTTGCGAACAGCTGATGGTAACAAACAGGGCGTTATAGGTTTTGTTGAAATTCCAGTTTCCTATAAGGGGTTAATTAAAAATTTGATATTTTATTTAGCACCATCCTTGCGGCAGAAAGTTTATTTGGGGGTAAATTTCTGGAAGGCCTTTGACATAGCTCCACAAATTTTTATTTCCGAACTATCTGTTGATTTGGATTCTAGCGTAGATTCGGGAACTATTTTGCATAGTTTGACTGTTTTAGAGAGGACTGAGCTGAAAAAAGTTATTGACGAATTTCCGTCCTATGCAAAACTGGGACTGGGACGAACTGAAATTGAGACCCACAGCATAGATACGGGGGATTCTTTACCATTCAAAATTAAGCACTATCCGATGTCCCCTCCACGTCAACAGGAGGCCTACGCTGAGTTGGACCGTATGTTAGCTCTCGGGGTGATAGAAGAGAGTAACAGCCCCTACTGTAGCCCTATTGTATTAGTCCGAAAACCTGGCAAGAATCGACTCTGCCTTGACTCTAGAAAACTTAATGAGCTAACTAAGAAAGATGCATACCCTCTCCCACACATTAATGGCCTTTTGAGTCGCCTTCAGGACACTCATTTTATCTCGGGTATTGACCTAAAAGATGCCTTTTGGCAAATACCCTTAGATGAGAGTTCTAGAGAAAAAACGGCATTTGCAGTACCTGGTCGGCCACTGTATCAATATACAGTTATGCCTTTCGGGCTCTGCAACGCCGCACAGAGGATGAGCCGTTTAATGGATAAGGTCATTCCAAGCCGAATCCGAGAAAACGTGTTCATCTACCTAGATGACCTTTTGGTGTGTACACCTGACTTCAAAAGTCATATAAATGTGTTGAGAGAGGTTGCAAAATGCTTAAGTGATGCAAAACTTACAATTAACGTTGAGAAGAGCCGATTCTGCCAAAAGGAGATTAAATACCTGGGGTATATTGTAGGGCAAGGAACTTTGCGGACGGACCAAACAAAAATTGACGCTATCAGAGATTTTCCACTACCGACAACGCCTCGGCAAATCCGCAGATTCGTTGGTATGGCCGGCTGGTATCGTCAATTTATATCAAACTATGCAGAATTAGCGGCTCCACTTACCGACTGCCTTAAAAAGTCGGAAAAATTTAAAATTACACCAGAGGCAGAGGATTCATTTAAAAAATTAAAGGAGGCCTTAACTACGGCACCAGTTTTGGTACAACCTGATTTTAGCAAACCATTCACTATACAGTGCGATGCCTCTAGAGTAGGAGTGGGTGGTGTTTTAGTTCAGACAGACAATAACGGCCAAGAGCATCCAATAGCGTACGTTTCACAGAAACTTAACAAGGCTCAAAAGAATTACACGGTTACGGAGCTTGAATGTCTTGCCGCTATTGTCTGCCTGAAACGTTTCCGACCATATGTTGAGGGTTTGCAATTTAAGATCGTTACGGACCATAGTAGTTTACGTTGGCTTATGTCACAGAAAGATTTGTCAGGTCGATTAGGAAGATGGAGTCTGAAGTTGCAGTCTTTCGATTTTGAAATTGAATATCGTAAGGGGTCCGCTAATATTGTTCCCGATGCGCTGTCTAGGGTCGTTGATGTTGAGGAAATCGTTTGCCCGTCTGTTTCGTCAGAAGTCGATTTGAAGTCCGAGCATTTTTCGTCAGCCGAGTATAATGACCTTAAGGATAAAATACTGCAGTTTCAGGAAAATTTTCCGGATACATGTGTGTCAGATGGTTTTGTCTATCAGAGGGTAAAATTTAGAAAAGGGGAGTTTGAAGAGGAGGAGTCCTTATGGCGTCTGTGGTTGCCGACAGGGTTAAGAAAAATTGTTATTGAAAATAACCATAATATGACCTCGTGCCATGGGGGCTTCACCAAAACCCTGGGCCGTGTTAGAGAAAAATATTTTTGGCCTAAAATGGCTATTGATATAAAAACTTTTGTGGCAAATTGTGACACATGTAAATGTGTGAAACCCACAAATAAAATTTTACGTCCGCCAATGGGCCAACAAACCAAACCGATCGGCCATTTCAGCGCCTTTATATGGATCTTTTAGGTCCATATCCCCGGACAAAACTTGGCAACAATATGGTATTTGTAGCTATAGACCATTTTTCAAAATATATTTTTTTTAAACCTCTGAAAAAGGCCACAACATCAGCGATAATTGGATATATTGAGGAAAACATTTTTCATAAATTTGGAGTTCCTCAGTATATCCATTCTGATAACGGTAAGCAATTCGTTTCTGCTCAAATGACCGAATTTTTGAAGGCTTACGGCATAACCCAGGTGAAAACTGCATTGTATTCACCGCAGGCTAATGCCTCTGAGAGAACGAATAGGGAGTTTTTAGTCAAATTACGGATTTTAATTAAGGGAAAGCAAGATCAGTGGGACAGACATGTGTCAAAAATAGCCAGCATATTAAGGAGTGACTATCACGAGTCCTTAAAATGTTCGCCCCTACTTTGGATTATTTGGGTACAACATGGTACAACACGGCTCTGCCTACCCCATTTTAGAAAAATTAGACTTATTACAGAACAGTCAGGCTAATTTCTTGCCAAATGATACCAGAATTGGACTTTTGCACGATAAAATTCGAGAAAACTTAATAAAAGCACATGATAAAGCATCTAAAACTTACAATACCCGGTGCAGGGACGTAATGTTTAGAGAGGGTCAGGAGGTCTTTAGGAAAAACAGGGCCCAGAGCGATTTCAGCAAAGGCATTAATGCCAAACTGCTACCACCATATCTGAAATGCAGAATACGTAAAAAGGTAGGAAGTTCACTGTATCAATTGGAGACGTTAAATGGCGAATATATAGGCTTGTTCCATGCAAAGGATATTAAAGCATTTTAAATTTTATTTTATTTCCCTTTTAATAGCCCGGCTAAAATTTTTATCTCAGGGTATGGTCGTGCCCCACGAATTTTATAACAAAAAAAAAAAAAAAAAAAAAAAACTGTTTTCCTTATTTACAACTTTCACAGGTTTAGTTTTCAATGAAGGTTTGTGGCAGTTTTTTTTTGCTGATAGAAAAAAAAATCGTTATTCCATCAAATATTGAATCTTTTTTTTACAAACATTATTTTGTTACGAATATTTAAAGAATTGGTATGATTTTATATAAAAAAATAAAAAAATATATATACATATATTTTAAATACACAAAAAGTTATTTAAATGTTATTTCAAAAACTTCAAGATGTTATTTTTGCATTTTTAGATGTTAGTTTTGCAGATTTAAATTTGTTTTTATATTTTTATTTAATACCAATTTTAACTAATTTTATGTAAGCTTTATACGTGTAGAATATTTTTATATTCAAGCTTAATGACACGCCACTGGTTTCTTTTGTAAAACTTTAGTTTATACAGTACTTTCTCCAGATTTAATTGAGATTTATGTCATGACATAGACTTTGACATAATTACCGTAATACTCTAATTTTGGCCGTAAGACTCGATAAAGTTTAATTAAAATAAAAAAAGTGTGAAAATTTTTATCATAATTTGTATAATTTTCTTTTAATAAAGTTATAATTAATTTTATTTAATAAATAATCTTAAAAAGCCTACCACATGATGGGGTTAGTATAAGAGTAGAATTTGGCTTCGGAAAGTTGAGTCGGATTCGCTCCAATAAAAGCTTTACCTTTGTGCAAATGGTCAAATAGTCAAATACGTTCTTATATTATTTCTTTCCCTTTTGATAATCGACAAGCAAAGATCAGCTTTATATTAAATAAAAGTAAAAAAAAAAAAAAAAAAAAAATCATTTTGTTTCATAATCGAAAATTAATAAAATTTATTGTGAAGTAAAAATTATAATCAAAGTGAAAGCCGTTTATAAAATTATTTTTATATTAATAAAATTCCCTAAAATTTTATAAAGAAGCAAACGTTTACAATTTTATATTCAATATAATATTGAAAGTTTTAATTTCGGTAAGCAAAAGTGTTACATAATATTTTTAGCATGGGACTTACGTAACCCTTTACTTTTTATTAGGAATTACAATTATTAACCTCTGGTCGCTGTCCACATACCGTAATCGTGGGATTGAATATCAGTGGCTAATGCCATTTTGATAATTCAATCCCAATTTTATTAACCTGCTGTAAAAAATTGGAAAATTTAAAAATTTTATATACATCATCAAAAATATACGGGGGCCATTTTGTAATTCGGTGTCAAACCTAACCTCACCTCGGATATTACGTAATACCGCTATTTCATCAAATTAATTTAAAGTCATATCGATTTTAATTAAAATATTTTTCCTGAAACCTGCTTTGATACCATCACGTTACATCAAACTAAAAGCCATAAAACGTCGTAAAATTATTACACAGTAATAATTTTAAATGCCAAATTAATGATTTTAAAATTTACTAAAATCGATTAAAGTTCATCAACAATTATTAATTATAAAGAGTATTGGCCACCAGTGAAAATTTATATGCTGAACAATTAAAATAATTTGATATAAATTACATTCTCCTTGCCCACTGTATAATTCATTCACAAATAGTGCCCATTCATAAAGAAGACAAAATACTACTCATCTACTAAATGAAATGACGTCATAAACCAGAAATACTATTCATGAGTACTATTCCAACAACAGCAAAAAAAAAAAATAATGTTAAAGCCTAGCTTTGCTGTAATTGAAACACCAAATTTAACATTTTGACGTCATAAATAGAAGAGACAACATTTCATCAACATACAACAGAACTCTGATCGATGCATTACAGTATTGTAATGATCATTAAAATCAACTAAATTGCTACTTAATTATTAACATCTAAAACAAAATTTAAACTAACAAATTTTAACACTTCTTTATATACTAAATTGGTGAACGAACCCTACGACAAATATGTCATATTAAATGAAGATTCGTTCATCAAAAATAGTATAATTAACAAAATTATGAATTTTATTTACTAATTCTAGATTATATTAATATTTCTTAAGTATAAAATGAATTTGAAATATTAACACTTTAACAAATTGAAAATAATATCTAAAGTGCAAATTGAATTAAAAATTTTAAAACTGAAATTTTACTAGTGAATTTAAAATCAACAAGCACTTAGATATGTTTCTTTATAACCAAAATTTTAGCATGTTTGAATTTATAAAGTAAATTCTTTACACGGCTTCAGTGATATATACCTTTTTATATAAAATTGAAGAAAATGTATAAAGTATAAAGAGTTTACCTAAATTTTTTTGTTACTAATCAAATGACAATTTAAATGAAAGATATTTTAATAGTTTTTTCTATAAAATTACAGAAACCCGAACACGTATGGATTGAGCTCAATGCATCGTTGGAGTTTGAGTTAAGGCGTTATACGAAATAACGATCGTTTAGACAACAATTTTGTCATTTGATTTTTCAGAACATCGATATCCCAATTAGTGGATCACACAAAGTAAGTTAAACAAATTCAAATATGCTCTCGTTTATTAACAAATTTTGGTAATGAATTATTTTGCGTAATTAAAATTTAAATTTTTATTGAATATTTAATCAATTATTGTATACAAAGTATACGTTCGAATTTATTTTAAATTAAACTAACTAACGGATTGGTTATAAGATTAAAAGGTTAGGTTTAGCCATTTAAATTTAATGATAGTTTTAAAATATACTTTTTTTCAATAAATGAATTGTTATATTAAAATTTAAAATGGAGTAGAAAGATTTAAAAGGGAATGTGGGATTACAAGGTAATATGGATTAAGAAGTAAGGTAGAAAGATTATTTTCGATTATGGGAAATGGCGGAAATTTTAATACGGGCACAAGGTCATTTAAGGAAGATGGGTGGGAAATATTTTTAAAAGTGTCCATGGCGATAATATCACCAGTCGCTAGATAGATATATTCAGGATCATAAACGATAAACTTAATTAAATTTTTTTACACCAATTTGTCCAGTTAATTTTTAGTTTGAAAGAGTTTTAAATTCAAGTCTTGGAATGAAATTTTTTCTTTTTCTTTTGCCGTAAGTTTTTGCTTTAGTAAGGCCAAGAACCACCCCAAACCGGCGAGCTAAGCCCTTATTCAAACATTCCAAGCTCGGCCAAAACTAAAGCAACAAAATTGATACCTATAGAATAAACTACAACGGTAATAAA
>JAEKOY010002515.1:0-11750 GCA_021234595.1 Delia radicum | reverse complement strand
AAGGCAGAGTACCGCCTAGTTACTTCCCTGTTTTGTTAACTAATTTAAACAAAAGATAAAAAATGAGGAGAGAAACAAAAAAAAAAAAAACGTGTATTGAATATCACCAGAGGTGGATCTTGCACATCAAAACAAGTTGTCAATTTATTTTTGGATCAATGGTTATAATCCTTTATTTCAAACTCATTATGATATATTAGTTCTCATGTAGTGAGTAAACTAGTTCATATGAATGCTTGAGGTTTGGCATGGGATTGTTACCGCTTTCAAAACGTGTTCTGATGATGGGAACCTAGAAAATTCCCGAAATAGATCTATCAACACATTCCTGAAAGGGTCAAATAATAAATTTGAAAACAAAAACTCTATAGATTATTTGTTAGGACAATATCCTAATGAAGAAATATAGAGTATATGGCCTCGAACTTGAATAATTTTCATTTTCATTGCACAATTAAAGGTCGAAAAACATAATTTTTATTTTTAATAAAAATTATAACAAACTTGTGAAAAAAGGCAGAGTACCGCCTAGTTTACTTTCCCTGTTTTGTTAACTACTTTAACAAAATATAAAAATGAGAGAGAAACAAAAAAAACGTGTATTGAATATCCACCAGAGGTGGATCTTGCACATCAAACAAGTTTTCAATTTATTTTTTGATCAATGGTTATAATCTTTAATTTCAAACTCATATGTATATTAGTTCTCATGTAGTGAGTAAACTAGTTCATATGAATGCTTGAGGTTTGGCATGGGATTGTTACCGCTTTCAAAACGTGTTCTGATGATGGGAACCTAGAAAATTCCCGAAATAGATCTATCAACACATTCCTGAAAGGGTCAAATAATAAATTTGAAAACAAAAACTCAATAGATTATTTGTTAGGACAATATCCTAATGAAGAAATATAGAGTATATGGCCTCGAACTTGAATAATTTTCATTTTCATTGCACAATTAAAGGTCGAAAAACATAATTTTTATTTTTAATAAAAATTATAACAAACTTGTGAAAAAAGGCAGAGTACCGCCTAGTTTACTTTCCCTGTTTTGTTAACTAATTTAACAAAATATAAAAAATGAGAGAGAAACAAAAAAAACGTGTATTGAATATCCACCAGAGGTGGATCTTGCACATCAAACAAGTTTTCAATTTATTTTTTGATCAATGGTTATAATCTTTAATTTCAAACTCATATGTATATTAGTTCTCATGTAGTGAGTAAACTAGTTCATATGAATGCTTGAGGTTTGGCATGGGATTGTTACCGCTTTCAAAACGTGTTCTGATGATGGGAACCTAGAAAATTCCCGAAATAGATCTATCAACACATTCCTGAAAGGGTCAAATAATAAATTTGAAAACAAAAACTCTATAGATTATTTGTTAGGACAATATCCTAATGAAGAAATATAGAGTATATGGCCTCAAACTTGAATAATTTTCATTTTCATTGCACAATTAAAGGTCGAAAAACATAATTTTTATTTTTAATAAAAATTATAACAAACTTGTGAAAAAAGGCAGAGTACCGCCTAGTTTACTTTCCCTGTTTTGTTAACTAATTTAACAAAATATAAAAAATGAGAGAGAAACAAAAAAAAAACGTGTATTGAATATCCACCAGAGGTGGATCTTGCACATCAAACAAGTTTTCAATTTATTTTTTGATCAATGGTTATAATCTTTAATTTCAAACTCATATGTATATTAGTTCTCATGTAGTGAGTAAACTAGTTCATATGAATGCTTGAGGTTTGGCATGGGATTGTTACCGCTTTCAAAACGTGTTCTGATGATGGGAACCTAGAAAATTCCCGAAATAGATCTATCAACACATTCCTGAAAGGGTCAAATAATAAATTTGAAAACAAAAACTCTATAGATTATTTGTTAGGACAATATCCTAATGAAGAAATATAGAGTATATGGCCTCGAACTTGAATAATTTTCATTTTCATTGCACAATTAAAGGTCGAAAAAACATAATTTTTATTTTTAATAAAAATTATAACAAACTTGTGAAAAAAAGGCAGAGTACCGCCTAGTTTACTTTCCCTGTTTTGTTAACTAATTTAACAAAATATAAAAAATGAGAGAGAAACAAAAAAAACGTGTATTGAATATCCACCAGAGGTGGATCTTGCACATCAAACAAGTTTTCAATTTATTTTTTGATCAATGGTTATAATCTTTAATTTCAAACTCATATGTATATTAGTTCTCATGTAGTGAGTAAACTAGTTCATATGAATGCTTGAGGTTTGGCATGGGATTGTTACCGCTTTCAAAACGTGTTCTGATGATGGGAACCTAGAAAATTCCCGAAATAGATCTATCAACACATTCCTGAAAGGGTCAAATAATAAATTTGAAAACAAAAACTCTATAGATTATTTGTTAGGACAATATCCTAATGAAGAAATATAGAGTATATGGCCTCGAACTTGAATAATTTTCATTTTCATTGCACAATTAAAGGTCGAAAAACATAATTTTTATTTTTAATAAAAATTATAACAAACACTTGTTTATCTATAAAAAAAAATATTAGTGTATTTTGTCTTTCTTTATGTCTTTCTTTATGTTTCAATTGGTATAAAGTTGCAAATATTTTTTTTCGATTTCTGAAAAATTTTTGATTTTTTTTTTTTCAATTTATAGCGAGCTTTCAACCTCCGTATATTTACAAAAATAAAGCAAATCAAACATATTAGCTAGGTTGATACTAGATCTGGCTAAAGAGCTCATTTTGCGTTGAGTCACTTTTGAACTAGGTGTGCGATATATATCTTACTACAGCGACTATTTTTTCTGATTTTGTCAGATTATTTCGGTAACGGTATTTTAAGGATAGCGCTATTTCAATTATTTCGGTAACGATGCCTATTTTAGCGATAACGGTATTTTAATTATTTCGGTAACGGTATTTTAAGGATATTGGTATTTTAATTTTATCGGTAACGGTATTTTACGGATAACGGCACTTCAATTTTTTAGGTAATTGTATTTTAGGAATAACGACAGTCAGTTGAATGGATTTTGAATCTATAACGGTATTTTAGCGGTATTGCCTGTCATCCCTGTTTAATATTCATTTATACTCACATCAAATCCTGATCATTGTTTTGTGGTTTCAGTTAAATATATGTTTAAATATTATAGTCTTTTATATACAACAATAACAAAATTTTATGTACTTATATCAGAACTAATAATTACACAATTTTATGGTTTGTAAATAATCATTAAAATTGTATGACTGCTAATTTAAAGATAAAATATTAAATACTTTAATAAGAAATCTAATTAGAATATTATTATTTGCATGAACTAAGAACTTATTGTTTATGTAAAGAGATTGTGTATTTCCCAGAATTTATGGATTTATTCATAAAGTTTAATTAATGACTTTAACTACTCGAGTAGACTTAAAACAACTTATGTTTATATAAATTAAAAGCAGAACTTGCAATTATAAAAATGTTGTTTAATATTAAAATATAATTCCATTATATATTGTACTATTAATTTTCAACAACATCCGTAATGTACCATAACAGTGATAAGCCATTTATGATAAACATTTTAATTTATTTCGCAAAAAAAAAGCATAAATATCTATAAAATTAAACAAGCTGTGTGTACCCGGTCTTGCATGGGACTCAAATACTTTTAAAATAACACATATTAGAAATAAATTTATGTAGCAGACCTTAAGACTTGACAAAGATACCGATTTATTAAGCCCCTATTTTCGCTCCCAATGTCCCTGCGGCCGATTACAACTCACACATTGCAGTGTGCCACGTTTTTGTAATATTGTGAAAGTTCTAAAAGCATAAAATTATTTTTATTTAATTTCAAAATTCTGTTAAATAACATGACTGTTTATCATTTTCTAATGATTATGAGAATTTTCTTTCAAATTTGTGCAAAATTTGTATTAAAAGTAAGAAATAAGTGAAAGGCTGTTATGCGCCCCGGTAGGCTAGTTGGTAGCGTGCTGGCTTATCAGTGCGATGGTCGTGGGTTCGATTCCCACCAGAGGTACTGGTCTGTTTTCGCTACAACGCGCCGAAGGCCATAGTAGCTAGTCCTCGGTTAAGGTAATAGTATATAATTTGTAATTATATGATTATTAATTAATAAAATAAAAAGTGAAAAGTGAAAGGCTTTATATACAGTTAAATTTAAATTATTTCAATTACATAAAAAAGATAAGGCGTTCTTTTGGAGGGTCATCTTTTTAAATTTGAGCGCAATCTGGTCAAAAACACTTATCGACATCTATTGAGAGTAACAATTTATATTGCGGAAATCCATAGAAGACCATGCATTTATAAATTTAAAAACAGTTGGCACTTAAATGGGCGCGGTAACCGCGCCCTCGGTGTGAAAGTAAACATTTGTTTAGCATACAACTAAAGTGGGCTACGCAAATTTCACACGATTTAGGCAGGAACAATTAAAAATTATATGGCAACCTTGCCCGCGTTTAAGGGATCTTGTATACAAAGTTTATAAAACTATGTGGCGACCTTGCATGTGATATAAAAATGATTTAGAGACCATTCAATGAAAAATAAAAATTTACAAAATAAGCGGACGTAAATGTAGGCGTGGTCAATGAAAAGTATGTGGCGATCTTGCCTGGGGAATGAGGATCACTTGCAGACACGAAGCTAGGGGGCTAATATTAATTTTAATTTTTGTTAATCGGGTTATTAGCAGTCGACAGTTTCTGTATGCACTAGGGTTATAACTTTTGACTTTTTTTAATTATCAAATTTTAGTTACCCTAGCCATATATAAAAACCGTATATAAATCCAGAAAAATAAAAATTTTATTTTTTCGTTTCTTTAATTAAACTAAAAATTTATATTTAGCTAAAATTTTAACGTAATTATAAAATAACGATGAACATCCAACTTAAAAGACACAAACGTTTTTAAAGTTGACGTGTTTCGCGGATTTTGATAAAAACAGATTACATCGTTGTTTAGCGATAGACATCAAAATTAGCAAAATAACGAAGACAATAAGTAAAAAGTTATTTAAAATATGTTGTGCAGTATTATTGATCAACTAGTACAACTTTAATGTTAAAAGCTTGAAAAAATGCATTCTAATTAAATGCATTTTAAGCGGGAGGGTTTTGTTTCAAAATGACCTGAAAAAAACGATTTCTATTATTAACACATTACTGCCTATATTTAGCAAACAAAGCTATAACCCTAGTGTGCACATATTTTTAGAAGTTACAACAAAAAACATAATCAAAATAATAAATCGAAAAAACCCCTCCTCCCGCCGAAATAAATTCCTAGCTACGTGCCTGATCACTTGTATCAATTTTGAGCAAGCTCCAGTGAGAAAAACATGTATAAATGAAGGCGATGAAAGGTATGCGGCGATCTTGTCTGTGGTTATGCCAGTTTTGAGGAAGTTTCAGTCATGAAAAAAATGTATTTACAGCAAAATAATGCATTTAAAAAAGTGGTCGTTTAAGTAGGCGTGGCAAATGGAAAGTATACGGTGACCTCGTCTGAGGTATAAGGAACATGTGTACCTAGTTTGAGGGAAATTCGTTGGAAAATAAAACTTTTGTTATTAAATAACCAATTTCCTTTTTGTTTTGGAAAAATGGGCATATGTCGACCTTCCCTGGAGTACTGTGATAGAGTGTAAAAAATTTTAGAAAAAGCCGTTCAAAATAAAAATTTGTATAGCGAACAAACAAATAAACAAGCAGAAAATTAATTTTATATACGTAGAGAGATATAGATAGATATAAATTGTATATTAAGTATGTTAATTAATATTAAACCATATTTTTTTTTAATAGTCATACGGTGAGTATGAGTAATTTCATTATAAGCAAATATTAATCATACGTAGTGTAGTACTTGTAACCATTTAAAATAAGTGGCTTTATACCAGTGATCGGCACTCATAGCACTCAGGAACCGAACACAATCGGCTATTTACACGTACACAACACGAATATCAACAAAACTCACAGCTAAGAGCACAAGAAATACTATTATTTCTTTTAGTCGTATGTTCGCTATCAACCAAGTAGGTCTATGCCGCTTTGTTGAAGAAATAAAGTACACTCTTAAAATTTTAGAGAATTGAAATTATTGAATTGAATTTATTTTTTTTATTTATTTATTCATTCATTTATTTTGTTAACAAAAATAATGTTTATTAATAATCATAATCCTAACAAGGCAATATAGCAACCAAATAAAACTATGGTGATATCTAATGGAATACTTTTTAAGAACAAATAATTTAAGTACACAAAATGAAATATGTTTTTTATGATTAATATTTGTAATTTTTATTTTGAACTAATTTTACTTTTTTTAATAGAGAAAAAAAAGAACATGAATTATTTTAATTCAATGAATACAAATATCGACTTATCGATAATTTATTTCATTACTTAATAATTTTTTCTAATTATTTATTTATTTATTTATTTATTCATTTATTCAATATATTTTGTATAGGAAGAGTAATTCATTCATTCATTTATTTATTCAATTATTCAATCATTCATTCATTTATTCATTCATTCATTCAATCAGTCTAAATATTAATAAACAATTTTTCTAAATCGGATGAGAAGCTTCGGAGATTACCTCCTACAAACAATAATAGTATTACCTCTTTCTAATATTAGTATAGATTAGTAAAGAAAAAAAAACTTATATCTTAAAGTGTACAACACCAATACATTCATATTCTCTCTTTCTGCCGACCACTGCTTTATACATTTTAATTTAATAATAATTTAAAAAATCAATTAAAACTACGTTTCCACTGAACGTGTGTTGGACGTGTTTTAAAATAAAACATGTTTTAACATATATTTTTTCACCAAAACACATGTTTTGCTCCAAACACGTAAGTGAAGACATAGTATAAGTTATAAATGATTACACTAGAAGTTTTATTTTTTTTTTCTTTTGTTAATTTTTGAGTAATTTGACTATTTTGCCAATGTCTCGATTAAGGTTCCAGCTACTTTAGTAAGGTAAATTGAAAAATAATTAGTATTTAATGCGCAATATATCTTTAGAATAGTGTTTTCAAATCGATTCAGTAGTTTAGCACCTATGGATGGAAATTACATTTAAAAATCTATTTTCCTCGAAAAAAAAATGAAAAATATTTAATATCGAAAAAAAGATAAGTATATGAATAATTTATACAATTTTCGACACTTTGATGTAAAATATTTTCAAATTTTTGTATCATATAAATAAGCTTTTGTGTATGTCCTAGCCGATGTTTAACAAGCTAAATTCATCGGCGTTAATCATTAATTTTTAACGGGGCAAATATTATGTCGTTTTTAAGTTTAAATCAAATTTAAAATATTAAAATTACAAATTTTGGCTTGGATTTAATTAAAGGTATATCAATTTATAGATCTTATTGTATTGATACAATATAAAAAGTAAAAAACTAAAAACTAGGTTCGATTGTACTACCAAAGGTTTGTAAAACCCTGCACTTGGTTTGGCCAGTTTGACCACCAATTTTTTTTTATGGACCTCAATAGATTTTGAAAATCAGTGCACCACTCAAAAAAAAGTGTCCTCAGTTATCGGCCTACAGCTAATTCAGATTTGATGATATTGCTTAACTATATTTGCAATAATGTAGTGAAGAGTCTACTGAACAAATTTTGTAAACATTTTATGTGCATAAAATAATCTTTTCCTGCACTTTTTTTAAAAAATATAGGGGAAAATTATTTTTTTTTTGCTTTTTTCAGCATAACTTACCTCATAATTTTTCATTAACAATATATGACAAAATTGCAGCCATTGTAAATCTGAACAGCTTTTGTGAACATATCAATACAATCTGAATGTGTCTAGGCATCCGAAATAGCTTACAAAGACCACTTTGTACCTTATAAATAGTCGTTTTTGACTAAACTACACTTTTATTGCATTTTTGTACACTTTCTTCAATAACCAAAAAAGTAAACAAAAATGCAATAGTCTAGTCAAAAACGACCAATTATAAGGTACAAATTGGTCTTTAAAAGCTATTTCGGATGCCTAGACACATTCAGATTGTATTAATATGTTCACAAAAGTTGTTCAGATTTACAATGGCTACAATTTTGTCATATATTGTTAATGAAAAATTATGAGTCCCTGTTAGTTATGCTGAAAAAAGTAAAAATAAATCATTTTCTCCTATATTTTTTCAAAAAAGTGCAGGAAAAAATTATTTTATGCACATAAAATGTTTATAAAATTTGTTCAGTAGACTCTTCACTACATTATTGCCAAATATAGTTAAGCAATATCTTCAAGTCTGAATTATCTGTTGGCCAAAAACTGAGGACGCCTTTTTTTTAAGTGGTGCACTGATTTTCAAATCTTTTGAGGTCCATAAATAAAACTTAGTAGTCAAACTGGCCAAACCAAGTACAGGGTTTTACTAACCTTTGGTAGTACAATCGAACCTACACTGTCGAGTCCGTGCATTTTTTTCACTGTTGCACTGTGTAATATATAGTACACATTAAACTTTGGTTTACATCGATTTTGAAGTGTTTAATTAAAAATTGCAAGTGCGATTAAATTAAATTTAAAAGTGCGTTTTAATGAAAAAATGTTATTATTCTTTGATTAAAACTAAATAATAGAGATTAAACTGCAAACATAAAAATAATTGGAATTTTGCATTAGAACTTGTAAAAACTATAAATTCAATTGTGAAAATTTTTAAGTAAAATATAAATTTCAATTTGATTATTCGCAATGTCATTTACAATTTTTAAAGAAATGAAAACTTTCAATATCAATTAAATGAAAACTTTCAAAATCAATTAAAAATGTTCTGCATTTCAAATAGTAAACTTTAATTTATTTGAAATTATCTTGATGTCAACAGAAATGGTAAATAAATACTTATAAAAAAATTGTTTATGGATTGAAACATATGTATAATACATTTAATGTTTTACCATATTCACAAGTTATATGCGAGTTTTTATCACAAGACCAAATATTACACAGAAAAAATTATCAATCTACAATATCTAATTAAAGATTTGATTTGAATTTAATTTGTTTCTAAACAAATATTGAAATACTGAATCAATTAATATTTAAATTGGCTTTTAAATATATAAATACATATTTTATTTTAAACGCAATTATCGTATTTTTTTTTCATACACTGTATGCATAAATAGAAAATTTTCAGTATAAAATACAAAATACATTTGAAGTTAACAAACAAAACAAGCACACACACAAACAGACTCAGTATTGCAAAAAACACACATACCAACGTATAGATCACACACTTTTTTTGTGAGTATCATAATTTTTTTTTTTTGTAGAAGTTTTTTATAACTTTTTTCCTTCTTAATTTTAATAAAAGGTTTAATTGATAGTATCATTGCCGTGATAGGTTCAAAATCAGTTATAATATTAATTGATTCAATAAATTTTTTAATTGAAACCCGTTTTTTAGTTTTTTCTGTATAATGATTTTAAAATAGAAAGAAACAAATTCCAAATTAATTAAGCAAATTGGTATCTCATTAAAGGTATTTTTAACATATTGATCGTCTTCATATAAGAACCACTCTAATTTTTTGGATGAATATATTCGTCCGACTAATTATTTTCTGGCCTCTTATTGCATTACAATAGTTTTTGCAATGAGAAATAAATATTTCATTGGAGTTATTTTTGTGACATATTCCTTTAAGTTAGTTCAGTGACATGATATTAATCCATGCACAAAAAATACCAATAATTGTCAAAATAACAAAAACTTTTGTAAATAAACCAATATTTTGTCATTTTACGAAAGTTATTGTTGTTTTTTGCACTATTTTCATATTTTTAACATGGATTACTGTGAGTGTAGTGAACTTTGACCACCTACAATTTTTAAACTGGCAACTTCAAAAATTAAAATGCCTCTGAAAGCTACTTTTGTTTACATCTACGACCAAATATCCAAAAATAACCTGTTCTTTCTAAAAATACATTTTTTCTGCTGTTGCAATTTTGGAATGCATTTTGAACTTTTTAATTTAGGTGTGCTAAATATTGCTGTCATAAAAAATTATGTAAAATAACATTAACCTTAAAATAAATTAACAAAATAACGGAAAATAACATTAACCCTAAAATAACTTAAAATAAATTTAACCTTAAAATAATATAACGATATAACTTAAAATATCGTTAACCTTAAAATACCCTAACAAAATACGGTTATCCTATACCGATAACAAAATGAATTTGTTGCCCACCCTGCTGTTCTCAAGTCACTTATTTTATGAAAAAAAAAATGAGAAAAAAACATAATTTAATTTCGCAGCATAAAATTGCTGCGTTTTAAAATTGTAAAATGCCTTTTTGACTCGGAGGTGCTGTTTTATAAGAAACTTAGTTCACTCTATACTTTTACCAATTTAAAATATAATTGTGAATGACAGACGCAAAAAACATACGTTTTCCAAAACTTATGCAAATTCCTCATAAGTTTGTGATGTTTGTATCCAGTTATTGAGGCGCTGACATCGACATGTTATACCCAAAACTGTATATACAGTGGGGAGCACTTGTGAGTACATGTAAGTACTTTTTACACCTAAAGATTCAGGTACAAGGTACGCTGAATACAAATCTGGCCTTAGATTCACTCTCCGACATCAGGCGTTCGAGCTATATTAACGAGAAAAGTGTATTTTTTGATCAAAAGGCTCCGATTTTTCACATTCCTGGAAATGTATTTTTCATAATACTTGTAACGGCAACTGAACACACTACTCTTTCAGTTTTTTCAGTTTTCAATTTTTAAGTTTTTCAATTTTTAAGATAACTTATTTCCTTACGACATTATTGTAAATTGAAATTGAGGTTTGTAACAGCAATTTTAAAGACCCGCAATGCAAAATTTTAAAAATTCAAATTTATTATCAAGTTCAACCGACGAAAATGTCGTAAGGAAATAAGTTATCTTAAAAATTGAAAATCTGAAAAATGGTAAGAGAAATGTGTTCAGTTGCCGTTACAAGTATTATGAAAATTACATTTCCAGGAACGTGAAAAATCGGAGCATTTTAATGTCAAAAATTTTTCGACCTGAATCTTTAGGTGTAAAAAGTACTTACATGTACTCACAAGTGTTCCCCACTGTAACTACACCATATTTTAAATACCGTTCCCAAAGCTGAATTCAATTAAATGGCGCAAAAACCTTACGGGAAAAACTAAAAAAGTCTAAAATTGGAAAATTCTGATTTCACTTTTCACCAAACTGCGATATGGAAATTACTTTTTTAGTTAATATATCTCCCAAGTTTAGCGCCTCCATTTTGTATTGATTTGGATCTGAAAGTTAAAAACTATGAGCGGAAAAATAAAATTAATGAAAAAACTGTTGTAAGTTTCAAAAGTTTTTTTCATTTTTCGCCTTTTAAATTAACATCAATTATTTAGTTGAAGACTTTGCAATGAGAACTTAGCATGTGCAAGTTTTTAAGTATACTCTATCTATCTCTGTCCATCGCTTCTCTCAATTTCAAAACTTTGAAAAAAAGAGTAACCTAAAAGCAGTTTTAACCAGTGTTACCAGGTATGTTGAGCATAAAATCGTCAAATTTTCCAAAAAAAATCGTCAAAATCGTCATTATATTTTAAAAAAACGTCAAAAAATCGTCAAAAATATTTGTTACAAGTGGG
>JAEKOY010002514.1:0-11756 GCA_021234595.1 Delia radicum | reverse complement strand
ATTTGATATTGGGTAAAACGTTCGTAGCAGTATGATAGGCTTTTTGTATGATCTAAGTGAATATAAATTAGATGTTGGCTTTCTAATGCAGATACGTAATAATTTTCCTTAATTTCATATTTCATTTTTTGAATTAATTGAATACATACGTCATTCCACTCCGTTTTATTTAAATCGACGTTATTATTTAATCGTTCTACGAAGTCCTTAAACCAGAAAAGATGTTTTAGATATTATCACTTTCGAGAGTTTATGAAGTAATCTTTGGTTGTCATAATCGTATAAAGTTTTGGAAATGTAATTTAAAATGTGCTTCTTCCTGTTCTGTTTCCAGAGCAATGACATAATTAGGTGTATATTCAGGTAGTTTTAATAACGTTTTTGTAAAAAATCTTTGAAGTTTATCTACATATCCAAACCCAGTAAAGCCCCATATTTGTGCTCCATATGTTTGTATCGAGCTGCAGGTTGCTTGGAATAGGTTTCCATTTTGCTTTTAATGACACATCCCTTTTACTGATAAAATTTTTCCAAGTAACATACAAACTTTTGTCGCCTCAATCTTCGAACATATATGCTTTACAAAGGACATTGAAGGTGTTAATAAAAATCCTAAGTATTTGTACTCTTTCGCAATCTTTACTTCTTCTCCATTAAATTTCCATTTTTCGTTTGCCCCAATACGGCCGCTTTTCCTGAAAAACCATTATCTCCGATTTCAAAAGATTAACTTCCATACCCCAAGTGATACAATAACTTTCTAGATTTTTTATCATTTTTTGCAGTGTATTTACATTATCGGCCAATAGGACAATGTCATCCGCATACATTAAGACTCTGATATTCATATCACCTATGTACAATCATCCTTTCAATTGATCATGCAAGTCATTTAAATACAGTGTGAACAACAATGGGGATAGCAAACAACCTTGTTTAACACCAGAGTTTGTTCCAAAATATTCGGACAATTCGCTTCCAGTCCACACGGCCGACCTAGTATTTTGATACACATTTTCAATCAGATTTACTACTTTTGTTGATATTCCCATCTGAAGGAGCTTATAATAAGTAGCTTCCAGTCCACAAGGCCGACCTAGTATTTTGATACACATTTTCAATCAGATTTACTACTTTTTGTTGACATTCCCATCTGATGGAGCTTATAATAAGGAGCTTCCTAGGAACACAATCAAATGCAGCTTTAAAATCTACAAAAAAAGCCATACACTTTTTTCTTTTCGTAAATTTTTATGTTATAATTGCTGAAAGGTTGTAGATGTTGTCAACAGTTAAGTAGCCTTTGCGAAATCCTGCTTGAAATTCGTTTATAATTTGGGTGGTTATTCGTCCAATTCGTTAAACGTTCATGTAGTGCACCCATCATAATCTTGGCTGCACCAATTCATGAAGGGGATACCTCTGTAATTGTTCGCTTCATTTATGTTTCCTTTTTTTTGTGAATTGGCATCACTATACTTTTTTCAAAACTAACACTGAACTTTTACCATTTAAGATTTTTGTGTTATATATCAGCCAACGCGTTGAGGTAATCGTCACTCGCATTAACATAAAACTCATAAGGTATTCTGTCCTATCCTGGTGCTTTATTTTCTTTTACCTTTGCTAGTACTTGCCTTATTTCTTGTGCGTTAATGGCCTATCGAGATCAACATCAATGCCAGATTTGCTGCATAATCAAAATCCGCTGCTATGACTGTAGGATTTAATAGTGTGTTAAAATGTTGCATAAATTCGGTAGCACTTATTTGGCTTCTAATTCTAATAAAACGATCATTTTGTCTTAATTCATTTGCAAGTTGCCACCAATGTTTGCTGTCTGTAATAGTATTTAGTTTTGCTCTACTTGCTTATAGTAATTTTCTTTTTTTTCTTTACAGAGTTTTTGAAATAAACTTTTTTTCTCAGTGTATTTCTGCTTGTCTAAGGTACTTTGCGACTTTCGAAATTCTTTAAAGCTTTAAAAGTTTTTTCTCTTGATATTTTGCATTGAACGCCAAACCATTTATTTTTAAAATCAATTTTTTTTTCCATACACTAATGGTATATCATGTGATCTCACAATCAATTTATCAAGATCATCCAGATCATATTCTGGTTTTGTGTTTTCAAACCGTCAAGTTTGTATTCAACTTAGTGTTGAAATTTTCCTTGCGGTTTTCATTCCATTTTAACTTTGGCATGAGGATTGCTTTTTTAAGGTCTTTTGTGTGATAAGAAATTTTAATTTTAAACTATTGGTAAGTGATCAGACTAAATCTGATCATCCACTACAAAATTTTCAACGTATTTGACCATATCTAGATTTACAGCACATATATCATCACCCATCTTCATCCCCCAAAGTTCTTCCGTTCAGAACTGCCAGTCCATAGTTGTTGCAAAAATTCCAAAAAAGATCTACCAACAGCGTTTACACTTTTATCTCTCGACTTACTATCATTTAACCCTGCATGGAAATCAAATTCCAATAATCGTTTCTAGTGACTGCTGTTCTTCACCAATTCGAATATTCAAACATGCTATATAGGATTATTTATATCCCATGTTTGAAAAAGATTTTTTATTATTTGAAACTCGTTTACCCAGTTAGTGCCTCATATGTATGCGGGAATTATTGTGAATTCAAATTGATTACGCCCTCCAAATATAGGGTTGGTGTGCTACGAAAATAATGTCAAAACAACAAAAATTTTCGTAAAATGAACAAATATTGGTTCACTTTACGAAAGTTTTTGTTATTTTGACATTTATTGGTATTTTTATGCATGGATTATTATGAGTGTATTAAATTAATCCAAAGCCCTTATCATGCGGCAGTTCGTCGCAGCATTGGCGCTTTTCGTACAAATCGAATTCCTACAATTCTGGCCGAAGCTGCACTGCCATCAGTCGAAAGAACGAGTATCTCATCTAACATTCAAATTTATTCCCAACATTCTTATATGTCGTAATAAATTATTGTTTAAACGAAACAAATAAAGCAATCAATAGTATAAGGACACCTAAGCTCTTATCTACTATTAAGCGATGTATCCTTTTTTCTCGCCAACTTGGACTTGATCTACATCCAAAACTTCTAAATCAAGAATCTGAGACCCCCTGGCTAGATCTACCAATAACAACTACACCTCCTACCGTTTACGCACAGATATTTAATAACATAACTGATAACTTTGTTCGGCACAATTGTAACCTTTTATTTACAGATGGATTTAAATCAAAAGATTTTCAATACATTTGCAATAGTGGATCGCGAAGGTAAACTCATTAAAACTGGATCATTGTTCCATTTTCACAGCTGAAAGCTCAGCATTATGTGTAGCTATTGAATTCGCCTCTTCTCACTAAACAAATTACATCATCTGCACTGATAGTCTGTCGTGTATACGTGCGATACAAAATTCGTTTATGACTCTACGTTAATAAATCATATCAGAAACATTCTTATAAAAATACTCAAACAAAATTAAAACAATGTGGGTCCCATCCCACGTTTGCATCCCTGGTAATGAACATACAGATTCAGAAACCGCGAAAAGCAAACCGAAAACCACTTACTAAATATCCAACTTGCGAAACTCAAGACATATTTAATACTATATACGCTTATATGGAATCGAGGAATACACATAAATGGAGTTTATACCAACATAACTACAAAACTAACAACCCTATGGGAACCAAACCAGCTTACCCCAAAACCTGCTGCAGAAAGGAACCAACATAATAGTGCGCCTCCGTATCGGGCACTGTAAATTTTCCCATAAATATCGCATTGAAAAAACATCACCCCCAATCTGTACTTCATACAACAAAGAAAATAATGTCACCCATCAACTAGTGCTCCACTTACCATTCATACAGAACCAAAATTTTTGCACCTAGTCCTCCTTCTGAACTCGTTAAATTAGACAATGAAAAAAAAAATTAAATTCGTTTGTAAATATTTTTTATAAAACAACCTACCAAATATTATCTAAATATGTAAATTTTACAAGTCAGAGTCGAAAGCCTCAGTAGCTAGTACTCCTTTTTTTTAATATATTAATAAATAAGTCTGTTATAATTTTTATTAAAAATAAAAATTATGTTTTCTTCGACCTTTAATTGTGCAAAGAAAAATTATTCAAGTTCGAGGCCATACTCTATATTTCTTCATTAGGATATTGTCCTAAAAAATAATCTATAGAGTTTTTTGTTTTCAATTTTATTATTTGACCCCTTCAGGAATGTTTTTATATATATATTAGTTAATTACCAATAAACCTAAATTTTCTCAAAAGTAAAAACTGTTCCTTTGAAAATAAGTCAAAGAATTACAAATAAAATACTAAACTATATGCACCACAAAACCCATCACGACAAAGTCATATAAACATATTTTGATACATAAAAAAATAACAAAATAATATCCCGTTCACGGGATATTTTATAAAGAATCAAAAATTAGGAGCACCATCTTTTTTTTAACTGCCCAATCTCACATTTAGGGATTAAAAAATTGGGGTCAAAAATAACCCAATTTTCTGTATTTTTTTTGTGTTTTCATATTTTGCAAAAGAAACTATATACAATTTTGGTAATGATTTTAAATGAGCATTACCGATTTGAAATGAGCATTACCGATATGAGGCAGCATATTCGAGCGAGTTTAACTGTTCGTGTTATTCGAAAAAACACATCAATTTTAGGGATTTTATACAAGGATGTATAGTCGGTTCAGGTCCAAACACACATATTATTCTCTATTAGAGTTTTCAAATAACTGAAGTTTCCATTATTCGCGATTACGATTAAAAAATATGCAGATAATGGCGATTATCGATTAATCGTGGTATCTTTTGTTTAACGCAATTCTTCCAAATTATTTAAAAGGCCCTATGCAATAAGTCCGAGGTGCAAAAAATCCCAGTACAAAAGCTTCCAATGAAATAAATTCTAAAAAATGAAATAAGTCCCTTCTCGAAAAAGTGAAATAAATTCTAAAAAAATAAAATAAATAATTTCCAAACCAAATAGGAAACAAATCCTAGGTTTTGGTTGTTATTTCATAGTGAAATAATTTCCAAGGAATAAAAATGAAATAACTCCCAAAAATAGTTCATGCAACACAAATGAAGTAAGGGCGTATCGTTATATTCCCCAAAGTCGTATTGCCCAAAAACCAAAATGACATATGGCCCAAATGTCCGCATATCCCCCAAAATTGTGGATGTTAATATGTTATAACGACCAAATCAATGACAGAAAATCCAAAACTTTTTTTTGGGTGCTATGGCATTTTATTTTGAAAAAAACTTTTTTTTTGGGCGCTATGACGGTAAAAAAAGAAGTTATTGCCCAAAATCATATTATAAGACGTAATGTCTTTTGTGTCACACGCAGAAAAATCTTTATTTCGCGAAGCCGCCTGCCGCGTTCTACGGAGGAAAAAACCCCTAAGAGCGGCCGAAGGCCTCCACCCAGAAGAAATTGTTTTGCAAATTAGATGTCGAATTCGTTGAAATGTTATATTTTTAAGACATCAAGTAGCATTTATTTGACCTGTCATAACTTTTTATGTCCCAAAATACCAACCCACACCAAGATTTATTGTTTTTAATGATTCTTTTTTTAAAAGTCTATTTTGTTAAAAACTTTACGTAATATATTAGTGTCTAAACGTTAAATAAACAGAAGGTCAAGGCTCTACTCTTTTATTTAAGATAAAAAACAATGAATAGCTGTTTTAATGACAAAGCTATGACTGCTCAAATTATAATACTTATTGTCTTAAAAATAAGATTTCAACGGATTCGACATTGGATTTGTAAAAACAAGTTTTTCTGTGTGGCGGCCTTCGGCCGCTTTTAGGGTTTTTTCCTCCGTAGAACGCGGCAGGCAGCTACGCGAAATAAAGTTTTTTTCTGCGTGCGACACAAAAAATAAAATTGAAGCAATTTTTTTAAGTTTTCTTAAAACTCTTTTGTTTGATTTCATGAATCAGCCTTGACATTTAAGGTCTTATGACATTTAAAAAAATATAAATTATGATTTTGGGCAATAACTTCCATTTTACCGTCATAGCGCCCAATTTTATTTTGGCCAAACAAAAAACAGTCATAGCGCCCAACAAAAAATTTTATTTTGTCCAAATCAATGTCGTTTTGCCCAAAAACAAGAAAGTTTTTACAACAACAATTTACATATAATTTTTTGGGCTCTATGTCGTTTTTTTTTGGGCAATATTACTTTGGGGAATATAACGTTACGCCTTCAAAATTTGTTAAAGAACAGATTAAGTTAGGTCAATTTAAGAAGAGCATCAAAATATTTTGAAAGATCCCGTTATAGGAACCGGTTAGAATATTAATAAAATTAAAAAAATAATGAATTTTTGAAAATGAAATAACTCCTACTAAAAATAAAATAACTCCCATAGCAAATGACATAACACCGAACAAGAAAATAAAATGAAATAAGTCCCACGCTAAGTTCTGTTGGGACTTATTTCATTTCGGAATAACTGCATTATGAAATAACACCTAATAACAAAAATGAAATAACTTCTAAAAATTTAAATAACTGCAAAAGAACTGGGTATTATTTCATTTGAAATTACTCCCAAATTTGTATGAACAATTTTTGGGACTTATTTAATTTTTTTTTTTTTTGGGACTTTTTTCACCTGGGAGTAATTGCACAGAGCCTATTTAAAATAATAAATTCTGCATTTATCTTGGATTAACGTTTGATTTTTTAAGATTAACTGCAAGATACATATGTATATGATTTATTAACTCTTCAGAGATCAGCTGGAAATTTTTCAATCAAACTGCAGATATATAGAACAATGCTTCATTAAGAAATGTTTGTAATTTTTTTTAACTTAATGGAAATATTAGCAATCAGAGTGTAAATTTCGACAGAACATAAATCCTAAACACGGTGGTTTTTGATTATTTTTCTAAATTGTCGTATCGGCAAGATCTTGCACAATTTTTTACAATCCACGAACAAATTTTTAGTATATAAATAAAGATTAGTATATTATTAAAAAAAGTGTATTATGTTCAAACAAACATTCCTACACTAAAGATATTATGTAGATAAAGACAACAGCAATGATACCAAAAAACAAATGAAATTTCATTTGAAGAAAGGACGATTAACATTTCATTAAATTCAACTAACATTTGTCATTTGTTTTACGGTTAAAAAAAATTACTAACAATTGTAGTAAAAATTAACCACATATGTTAGTAAAAATAAACAAACATTTACTTTTTTTTTATTTTTTAAATAACAAAAAACAACTGTAAAAAAAATATATAAAAAATCATAAAACAGTCATTTGATGTGGTTCGTTTTTTTAAATGAACTAAAAGGTTAGTAAAAAAATAAATTTGATCTACAAATTACTGACATTTACATTAAAAATAAAGAAACTGTATTGGAACTATTGAAACTGTACTAAAGAAACTGGAAAAAGACAAACAACCACATAGTTTAAGCCGAAGTCCCTGAGTGTCATAAACTACGCAATGATAGTCATTGTCTATTAATTAAATAAAACATTTAAATTTAAAAAAGATTAAATGTGTATTTGTAGTCAAATTGAGAGGTCAAGTTGCAAACAAATTTACAATAGGTAAACAGTATAAAACGAAAGACAAAGACATACATCTTAGGTAGATTTTATGGTTGTATATGTTACATTTTGTTATTGTTTTCGTTCGTTTATATATTCTCTGCGGCATTAGTGTTCCTTTAAAATATAGCATCATTGAGACAACCATTGATGTAAGTAGTTGAAAGATAATTTTGTTTATGTTATGTATAATTATTTCTATATATTTGCAGATATTACATTAATTTATGTCGTCAATGTGGGAGTATGAATATTGTTATATTTTGTAACGAATTGTAAATTATTTTAAACAGAATCACAAAAATATGATTTATAATTTTCCAGCAAAATAAATTAACTAAAGTAAACATTTTCTACAAATTTTTTGAGTTTTTTTCAGTCTACTAATATTCAGCAAAAATTTTATTAATGTTTAGCAAGGGTTTTTTAATTTCTAATTAATTTTTACTGAATCTACTAATTTTGTTGCTTAAAACCTTTGAACCTGTTTTATTATGCCAAATCATTAAAAGCTATTGGTTATCAACATATTTATGTAAGAAATGGTAGAGTCTATTGTAGAAAAAGTGATATAGCAAAACAACAGCTTATCAGAGATGAAGATGATGTTGATAATATCTTATTAGAAGCAACTACAAATAAACATTGGAAGAGAAGATCTATGGTTAATAGTAGAAGAGTTGATGATGCTAATTCAAGTGATGATGGCGATGATGGTGCTGCTTACGTGTCCCCTTAAAAAGGAATGTATATATTTAATTTGTATAATTTTTTATAATTTTATATTTTTTATGATTAAAAATCAATATTTTCCAACAATTTGCAAATTTTAAAAACTTATTTTTGTAATTTGAATTTAAATTTTCTTAATATTATTAGTATAAATATCAGAAGCGTTTTTCGTCTGTTGATAAATTTAATAAATTTAAATCGTTGATAGCAAGCTTTCCTAAGTTACCGGATATAATAGCTGTCCAAGACACTTGGTTTCAGAAGGATATTACTCAAATTTACAAACTTCCAGGTTTTTAATAATATACATTGTTGTAGAGAAGATGCTTACGGTGGTACGAGTATATATATTAATAAAGACATACCAATGTAGTGTTGAATATGCAAGAGTAGTAATTTTGTTGAGCTTATAGTTGTGACTTTGAACAGTGTTAAGTTGAAAGGAAACCTTTGAAGATAGTGTCTTTTATCGATCGCAAAAGTGTAGCGTAAATGACTTTATTAATATTTTTGACGGTATTTTAAGCGAACATGCTCGGAGTCCAATAATTATAGTTGGAGATTCTAACATTGATCTCATTCAAAATCCTCATTTTATTGATTTGTTGACCATTTTTCAAAATTATGATTGTGACAGTGCTCATAATTTAATAACAAGACCTGTCAGTAGAAGGTGTATTGATCATGTTTTTAGCAATTTTTGCTATTTGCTGTAAATTTAAGAAAGAGGTAATGAAAAAATGGATATGTAGAGATTGAAAAGACACACTGTGACTATGAAAAGGCTAGAGAATACTTGCTTAATAATTTACCTGACAACTATGCGTCATTTAATTCTTCAGAATTAACAAACGTATTGGTGCATTGTATTAAAGGTGCTATAAATAATTCAACTGTAGTAACTAAATGTAAAAAACCATTGCGTTTTGAGCTAACTCCATGGGCGTTGTGGTGTAATGGTTAGCGCGTTGGACTTTTACACAGAAGGTCCCGGGTTCAATCCCCGGTGCCGACAACATCAAAATAATATGTATGAGTTTTTTCTATCCCTCATACGTATCGCAATGCCCACCTTCGGTGTTCCCATAGCAATTAACCCCACCGAAAGTAAAATATTGAATCAGGGCTATGAACCAAAAAAGCTTCAATAAGTTCGCCAACTCTCCATCAGGTGGCGAGCAACAACTGTTCTAAGACTTATCATCTCGCGCAATTACAGTGTTGCCATGTCTGAAGCCCTTCATCTTTCCCCACCTTTCATCTCTATACTATCCCTTTCCAAAGAAAGCAACACACTAAATATAGGAAGTATTTCCTGAGTGTTGCCTCTCTTTTTAAAAAAAAAAAAAAAATCAGCAAAGTTATAAAAATTTGTACAAAAAAGTGTAGAGATGATTATTACGCTGGAAAATTATTAAAGGCAGGTAATGATCCTAAGAAATCGTGGAAATTTATAAATAGTACTCTTGGTCGAACAAAAAGTAACGTCATTAACCTTAACGATTTTCAAGGGCAACCAATATTATGTGAGCAAGACAAAGTAAATTGCCTTAATAATTATTTTATTACGAGTATGGCAAATCTTAAAAGGGAAATTGAAATTTATCCTGGTGAAGTGTTCAATTCTTTACGGACTCTTTCTCAGTCACCTCAATCGTTTTACACTTTGTAACGTTAATGATAATGATATGTATGAAATAATTTAAAATTTAAGAGATAATAAAGGTCCAGGTTTTGATGGTATTTCGCCTAAATTTGTAAAAGAATGTAGAGATATTATAATCCCAATATTAAAAGATATTTTTAATAAAATCGTTAACGATTCAGTGTACCCTGACATCTTAAAAGTGCACAAAATAGTTCCAATTCCAAAAGAAGTTAATGCAACAAATATAGATAAATTTAGACCTATTGCTGTTCTTTTCTACAATTGATAAAATTTTTGAGAAGATTCTTTATGATAAACTTTTATTTACATGGAAGAAAATACTTTTTTATACAAGTACCAATTTGGATTTCGAAGGGGATGTAGTACTGAAGATGCTGTGTTGAATGTAGTGCAGTTTATTGTAGTGGGCTTGATGGAGGTTCTAATGGAGTTGCCCGAATATTTTTGATTTTACTAAAGCTTTTGATTTAGTAGATCATGAAATAATGTTACGGAAATTGATGAAATATGGTATTCAGGGACGAGAACTTTTATTGTTTAAAAATTATTTCGTTAATAGGAAACAATATGTTAATATAAATAACACGGACAGTTTTCTTCTCTCTGTTGATTATGGTGTGCCGCAGGGTAGTGGACTGGGTCCTCTATTGTTTTCTATATATTTAAATGATTTAAAAAATCTGAATTTAGATGGGCAACTTTTTATGTTTGCAGATGATGTGTGCTTGTTTTATCCCTACAAGTATGATTTATCACTTAAAACAAGAATTCAAAGAGATGCTGCTTTGATATTTGAATTTGCGCGATTAAATTTATTAGTTCTTAACCCTGATAAAACCAAATTAATACGCTTTAGACCACATGCTTTAAGTAGAAATAGTGATTTCAACGTGTTTATTAATGGGAAGCTGTTTATGAAACAGGAATCATATTGCAAAGTAACTTGTCATGGGATTTACATATGAACGATTTAAAAAGGAAAATAGCTCCAGCTATTGGAATTTTATATAAATTGAAAAATAAACTGGATGTTAAATCAAAAATGATGATATTTCAATCTTAGATTGAATCGCATTTGAATTACCTAGCAATTATATATGCTTACAATAAAAATAACATTTCACTGAAATCGCTTCAATGCATGCAAAACAAAGCATTAAAAATTATTTACAAACTACCAATACTGTATTCAACTGTCACATTGTATAAAGATATAAGCACAACAATTTTACCAATTTATGGATTGCATGAGTATCAGGTCTTAATGTTTGTTTTTAAATGCATTAACCATGTTGGTCATCAAAGCACAACATTTTCTCAACAGCAATTTAATATTAACACACGGAACAGAACAAATTTAAGAATTCCTCGATGTAGACTGGAAACTACCAGCAACGCATTGATTACCTAGGTGCTGTAAAATTCAATAATTTACATATAGATTTGAAATCAATTACTCGAATTTCATTATTTAAATCGTCTTGTAAACAACATTTATTAACAACTTTGAAACGCTTTTGTAAATATATTTTTTTTTAATTGAAATTTTTTTTTTTGTAAAACAGTTTTATACATATTTATTGTAATTTAATAATCTTTTAACATTAAGTTAAATATTTTATTTGTACTTTTGAAAATTAATTAATTTGCCAACTTGCCTCAATATGCCTTACGGCGCTGAGGCCGAAATTGAAATGTATT
>JAEKOY010002513.1:0-11768 GCA_021234595.1 Delia radicum | reverse complement strand
AATATGTAGTTGTTTGGGTTGTAATACAGTTGCTTTATTTTTAATGTAAATATCAGTCATTTGTAGAACTAATTAAATTTTTTACTACCATTGTAGTTCATTTAAAAAAACAAACCACATCAACTGACTGTTTTATGATTTTACATTCATTTTTTGCAGTTATTTTTTGTTATTTAAAAAATAAAAGTAAATAAATATTTGTTTATTTTTAACTAACATGTGGTTAATTTTTACTATAATTGGTAGTCATTTTTTGAACATTAAAAACAAATGACAATATTAGTTGAATTTACTGAAATGTAAGTCGTCCTTTCTTTAAGTAAAATATCATTTGTTTTTAACTACATTTGCAGTGGTCTTTACCTACATAGTTTTCTAAGTGTAATATTAAAAAAATGGTTGCTTTATTAACCTTAAATTTAGTAGAAAAGAAATAACGGTTTATTTTGCAAACATCAACAAAATGTTTGCTAACAAATTCTAAATTGCTGTTGTATTGCACTCCTCTTTTAAAGTGGGCAGGTTTTCAAAGTCGCATAGGTTTTGTACGATTACACCCTGCCACAAATTTAAATTTTTTCTCACACATGGAAACAACAATATGTACAGGAAACTAGAGACCACATGTATTTAAACTGCCTTTTGCAGTTTTCGCCATCACCTCTAAATGTCGTTTAAAAGGTCTTTAAGTTTTAATTTTTCCAAAATCGTTTTAATTATTTGTAGGGTAGAAGGGGAGCTTGCAAAACCTGTTTTTAAGGCGCTGTCGTTTTGGGCTTTGTCCTATATTATAAAATTATTATTAAATTACATAGAGAGAATTTCTTGGACGAGTTTCAGTGAAGTTTTTTCACTAAACTAATGAAATTTTATTTACAATAAGAATGAAAAAATTCTTAAATATCACGAAAAGCCTTCGTTGTTTAAATGAAACTATTTTTAATAAAACCCTTTCATTAGTAGTATGAAATTTTTCAATAAATTTTATGAAAAATTGCATTAGTTTAGTTTCCAGTGAAAATTCACACATCTAATGCAAAAAGTCATTAATATCATGTAGATAATTCTCTCAGTGCATGCACAAAGGTTCAAGATTTTTATTGCAAATACTTAACAGTTAAATTGTGACAAATAATTTGAAACCATGAATACGTTGACGCATTACCCTTATCAATGTTCAATTTATATGTACAAAGTGAGATAGATTAGCAATTTAACTATACTTCATATTTTAATTTAAATATGCCCATTTGTTCCAAGCCCCCGAATTTTCACGTTAAAAATGGAGGCGGAATATATTGTTTGGCGTACCCAATGGGTATGTCAGAGAGAGGCTCAGAAGATGGAGGGAGTCGGAGTTTGGGGCCTATTGGGCCAGATCGCCTGGGTAGCGACAGGCGAGGCTGTTTATATCTCCCTCTGGGGAAAGGTCGCGGAAACTCTTGTCTATGACGAGGGGAGCACTAAGGACCGTGACGGGTTATCTCACGGGACACTGTGGCCTTAGGTATGAATTGTACAAGATGGGACGATCCTCTACGGATACGTGCAGTTTTTGTGAATTGGAACCCGAGACCTCAGAGCATGTTCTCTGCAAATGTCCGAGTCTCTCCGAGAGGAGGGTGCGTTATTTTGGTGGTCGAATAGTGCCGCCATCGGACGTTTGGAACTGTTTACCTGGTAGGATAGTTGGCTTCGTAGGGAGCCTGAACCTATAGGGTGTATTCGCTGGCAGCACAAAATACCAACTTCTGGTCGCGGTGCATAGTGCCACTATAGTCTAATCTAATATTGTTTGATCGGAACCAGATTTTACATCTGTGTTCAAATAAGTGCATCCCTAATGCTTGGGAAGGAAGTATGGCAGGACAGACAAAAAAAAAAAAAAAGGCAAACATACATATGGATTTTAGCTAAGCTTAATATTTTAAATATCCCTGTACGACTGAATGAATATTCAAGATTTTCTATAAACTCGAACAAATGAAAAGCAGCACAAAAAAACAAAAAAAGTAAAACCTAAATTCCAACCGTATATGGATTTGAAATTAAATTTATAGCCATCATTGATGAATTTGAAATGTTTACAAATTGCGAAATGCAAAAAGCATAGAGAAAAGAAGCCTTGTCTTTCATGTCATGTGATACCAACAAAAATAAAGGCAACACCAACAACAACAAAAACAACATCCAATCATTAACCAGCCAACAACCATTGAAACATTCATTTTGGGGCATGCTGCCTTAGTAGCTTTCCAGGAGTATGAAAAAAAAAAAACGGCTGAACACTAAAATCAAGGGAGCCCCACATTTAGTTGCATACACCTATGAAGACGAAAGAAAAAAGAAGCAGTTGTATGCTTAAATGCTTGCGCGAATTGATTTTTGGTGTAAACGATGTGCAATTTTAATGGATTGCAAAACAGATAAGAAGTGAAAAAAGCATTTTCTCCTATACAAACACTCCACTGTGGGCCAGCATGCGTGAATTTTTGCCAAAAAACTTAAATAAGGGGAATCAAAGTCTAAAAGGCACCCTATAGCAGGTTTAGAGAGTTGCTGGTCTTAAATCTGAAAACAGAATTTTAAAATTTGAATATGGCAGATATAAATTTTGAATTCTTATCAATTTTTTAAGGGCTTTTTGATTACTGATTATGGATCTTAAATCAAAAATTTAAAATGGCTTACTAAATATGGCTACAGTAAATTTTTCTCACAAAATTCCTATTGCTGTCTTAATTGCTAATTAGAAGGGGATAGACGTAGCTGATTACGTATCTTAATATGTTGATTACTAATCACTCGCTTTTAAAGTAGTTGGGGTGTCTAATTCCGAATCTGAATTTAAATATCGAAAAGGCGGATTCAATATGGCGACAAACAATTTATTCATAAAATTGTTAACATTATCTGATTTACTTTAAATGCTCATTAGTGGGGTTTAGAGGTTGCTGAATACGAATCTGACACAACCTTTTTAAAACTTAAGGCAAAACTGCATTTAAGGGGGCGTTCATAAAAAAACAATATGAGCATCTCTGGAGTTAAAAAAGAAAATATTTGTTAAAGATTTTCCATTTTTTTTAATTAAATCAATATGATACAATTCTGCTAATAAAAAATATAGATCCCAGTACTACCCATGTTGAAACTGTCAACCGTGCCAAAAAATTTGTACTGGCAAACCACTGGTATTTTTGTAAACCCACCGTTTTAAAAATGACCAAAGGTACATCTAAATACAATATTAGATGTACCTAGGAAAACACTATTTTGTTTGCAAAGCTTGTGTTTTGCCAGTTCCATCCGCAAAATTCTTTGCCATTATTGTTTTTAACAATATTACAGCCAATTAGAACCATTTTCTTTTAAATATTTTATTATATTTTGCACATTTGAATCTCATGTATAATGCCATACTTGGGATTTTTTCATTAGCATTGGAATTTCATTACCATTAGTTAATTAATGCTAATGCCAAAAAATGTCATTACCATTTAATTGTAATGATATTTTTTAGCATTAGAATTTGTCCTAGTAATGGTAATGAAATCACACTAATGCCTTAAAAACTAATTACAATTGAGCAAAAAAAAGCAGTTGTTTACAAAAAAAAATTAAGTTTAAATTGTAAATTGTAACACTGAATACGGAAAACGAAATGGAACGAGGAATTAACTTTCTATTATACGATAATATATGTTTATGTTTATGCTGTCAAGCAAATAAGTAAAAAAATTAAATCACCCTGTGGCTGTTTTATAAAAATAGATCACTCGGATTTCTCTTCTCACCCTTATGATAAAGCCTGCTTACATTATAAGGGTGTATTAATACTCCTATGGAACAAACATTTTATCCGTTTGGCTCTATCTGGCTTAGTTTCGGAGATACTGACCATTTTAAAATATTTCCATTTTGTAAAATGGCTCGTATCTTGAAAACTAAGCGAGATATCGAAAAACGGACTAAATGTTTGCAAACCTTAACAGAAACCTTCCGACAACACAAATTTGCTAAGCTGTTCCGATTCCACTCGTGTTTCCACGTACGTATTTGGGTATACAAATAATTAACCCTCTAACTGGCAAACGATGTTTTGCAACGAAATTCATACCATGTGCTCCACTTGAAAAACAAATAATAAGTTCTTCAACAAAATTGTTTATCGTTGCCTATTTTAGGCGATATGAGCCAAAATATTTTAGAATGCATTTTGGAAACTAAAGAATATAAAAGAGAAGTTTTGAATAAAAAGTATTTCTCTTACCCAGATATAACCACACTCGAAAAACTATTTAAGAAGATATCGCGATTTTCGCTTTTTGGAAAAAGCGAAATTAGGCGAAAAAGTATCCTAACTTCAATTTGTACACACAGAGAAATAAAGTACCAAGTGTATTGTTCAAAATTCAACGCTTTATTATTAATACTTAATGTCTTATTTCTGCAAAATTTCATAAAAATCCGTCTATTAGTTTATAAGTTAAGACGATGTCCTTTAGAGGAATCCTGATAAAATCCTGTGAGTCCTTGGACTAAAGTAAGGACTTATTATTAAAGATAAAGCTTCAATCTTACTTATATATTTATTATAAAGAGTTTGAAGTCAACTTAAATTGGTTTTTTTAGATTTTTGAAAACTATTTGTTTTTTTATACTTAGTTTTTGAAATTTTACGAAATTTTGATTTTGAAGCTTTCTCGCTTCTTCGCAAAATATTTAGCAAATTTAGTTTTCTATCGGAATATATTAATTTCTGAGTATAAAACGCTCATTTGACGTATTTGTGATAAATTTTATGAAGACTGCCCTAAGGCAGCCTTACCCGTTAGTGGGTTAAGACAATAATTGTGGTTTTTTCATAAAAAAAATAATCCAACGTTATGCAACGGTGGCAAGTTCTCTTAAATCACTGTTATCAATCGGGTAATAGGACAATACTGTCAAGATTGTTAATCCCACGTCCTGTCAACGCCTCACCGACTGTCGCCAATGCTTTGCCAACACTGTGCTGATTGTATTTTTCTGTCTGGGTAAGTAGCACACTAGGGCAAATAAAAATTTGTATAACATTTAAACAGTACATTTTGATATCTTTTGGTAATTTTAGATTTTTTTATTTTTAAAGTTCATTATTTTCATATCAAGTTATATATCGATTGAAAGCTTACTGAAAAAGGCACAATCTAGTGCTTTAATAATTACTTCATCCCATATTAGAAAAAAATATAAAATATAAGAAAACTGTTTTTTACTGAATTTTTATGGCAGCGTAGCTTAAATTTACGAATTAATTATAATTTTTTACAAGACCGCAGAGAAATCTAAAATATATGAAGTTTAACACTCATATTGCCTATATTTGAGCCACAGGGTTGCCATCATAATGCAAAAGAAAGGGATTTCGGAAAAACCCCAACAAACCCCAAATTAGCTGGAATATCGATAAAAGAAAAAACAGGTGTCCGCTTAAACTTAATAAGGATCAATATGTGTGAATTCGAGAGTCGTAACACTATATAAAGTACTCTTAAATTAGCACATTTTTTACACGAACAAAAAAGTATCAAAAAAGGTACCAGGAGATGGCTTTTGAAACTTGCTAACAGAAAATATAACATTTATTTATAGTTTCTTTGAATCAAATGTGAAATAAATTTAAAAAACTTAAAAACTTATCATTTTTACCCCACTTTAAATACCGACTCTGGACGGTGATCTTAGACACCCCAACCTTAGAATTTATTTTCTATAAAATATCCAAATTTCTTCAGAATCTCAGATTATCTCAAGAAATACGTTCCTTGTAAGTTCCAATGTCAAATTAGTTAATTATTTTTTTTTTTTTTTCAACTAAAAAGAATAATTCTAAATACCGATTATTAAAAATTATCAAAAAAAAAGTTTTATTTTAAAAGAAAAAAAAATTAAATTGGCTTACGTTTTGAAGAACAAAATCAATCTTAAATATAAAAATATTTAAAAAAATCGGTTAAATAAAGCTCTAACAAATATAACTACACGCAGAGAAAACATTAGCTATTTGCCAACTGAAATTCGGTTACTACTACTCAAATTCTGTTATTACCAATTTCAGTCGTTTGGTGCAACTGAACATTAGTTTAATTATTTCAAATCAATTTTAGTTAAAACACCCACAATATTCCGAAATCTAATGTAAATATAATTGTATTAACTGAATTTATAAGTTGTTACCATTAAATTACTCTTTTCAATTCGGTTGCCACTTTATTTCTCTGTGTGTAGCTTAAAATGTTCATAATTTTGTGATCAGGACTTGTATTTAGTTTAAACTATTCTATCATTTCAAATAAAAACCAGCTGTTTCTTATTTTTGGTTGCCCTAGTGATAACCAAAACAAAATAGTCCTTCAAATTTTTTATATTTAATCAACATTTTTTTTAAATTCAAAATTATCACAAAAGAGGGAAATTTTGTGTTTGAAGTCATATCAATTAAATACAATTACACAGAGAAAAAACCCTTGTTAAATCAATTATTATTAATATTTAAATATTAATTTATTATCATATTTTTTTTACTAAAATTATGAAATTTAGTATGAATTTTATTAAAGTAAATATGATTCTAGTTAAAATAAACTTTTTCATATTTAAACTAATATTTTAACATTATGGATGTCATTTACGCTTTTTAAAAATAAGTAGAAACATAGCTAAACTAAATAGAAACCAACTTTGTTTGATTTCAAAGCTGTTTCTTTTAATTTAATATTGTGTTGCTTGATTTTCTAACATTTTTTTCTGTGTGTAGGCAGAATGATGAAATATTTTGTTCACATAATATTCAACATTTTTATATTCTAAAAATATAATTACATTTTTAATCTACCTGATAGGTAATTTGGCCAAAATATATAATACTGGCCCACAGTGCACTCTCACATACATAGACATTATATAGTGGAGTTGAGTAGTACTTTTGAAACTCCAGTCGTTGTTTTACTTTTTTTGATTCTTTTGGAGCAAAAAGGGATCAAAGTCATGTTTACTATATTTGTGGAAGTTTTAATTGAATTTACTTTGATTTTGTCACGCGGTACAATGTTTCAAGCTATATTTTCTTAGCAACTGTTTTGACATAATGTTGGTTATTTTATATTTGTTCAATTCTTTTTATGTTTAATGTTAAGTGCTAAGTAAGATGATATATTTGAAGAATATAAGTACATTTTTTGATATAATGTGACGTATAGTAAAAATGGTGTATTTTTCAAAAAGGAAGAGAACTATTTGTTTTCCGGCAGAGATATCTTTTTGGCTAACGCGGATCCAAGATGAACTTAAAAGCTTTACATTTTCGTTGCTTTAAAAGAAAGCCCTCCAAAATTTTAATATGTAAGTAAATTATATTTTTTTTTTGGAATTTTCCTGAAATATATGTAAAAGGATTGCGTTTTATGTTTATTTCATACAGTCACACAGCAAATTAAGTTGTCTCAAGAGAATTTCATCCACACGAGTTCATACGGTTGCTGCAACCTCGTAAATTCGGTTGTCACAACTGAATTCGGTTGTAGTAACCGGTTGGAAATCGGTTGGAAACCGAATTCGGTTGTGGCAACTAAATTCGGTTGAGGCAACCGAATTTATGAGGTTGCAACAACCGAATCAATTCGGTTGGATGAAATTTTAGAATCTTTATGAGAGTGTACAATCTTTTAAGCAAAAATCTCGAAAAATTTGCAAAAATGGCTTATTATAGCAAAAATCAGATAAATTGCATTTTTACAAAATAATTAGAAGAGTTGCAAAAGCGTTATTTTAAGTGACAGAAAAAAAATGTAATAAAGGGTCCGCCATCTAACGTTTTTTTTCCAATGCCGATTTTGCCAAAAAAAATCATCTTTTCAGATGAAGCTCATACTGCATGGCCAGCCGAGGCAGACATTTGAATGAAATTATTTTCCATTATTAACCGGAAGGATTGTACTTTCAAATAAAAAAGAAATTTGAGAAAATATTCATTAGTTTTTTTTTATAGCATTTTCAAAAAAAAAGTTATTTGGCGGACCCTATACCTATGACCGAAAAGATTTTTGAGAATTTTGGTGACATTTATTTTTTTATGAATCATAAAATTTTTTATATTTTTTGCCCTTGTGCTTTGTTTTTATAAAACTTGATAAATCTCTACTCACTATTAAAACAATTATTCGTTGTAGAAATTATTACCTTAAGGCCCGATTCCTGAATGTCCAGTTAAAATTTAACAAACAGTTAAATTGAACATTAATATGGGAAACGACAACAAATGTTTCAGTTAAAGACCCAGTTAGTAGCTAACGGGACATTGTGAAAATGAGGCTAAGGGTCACTTTTATAACCTTAAAATTAAAAATTCAGAATTATGCAAATTATACCATCAGAAATAGGTAATGTAGGTATTCCAAATATATTTCATTTACTTTAGAAGAAATATTATAATCAGTTTTCCTTTCCTATTTCACATTAAATTTGAACAATTTCATGATGATGATAATTTAAGTGCACTCAAAGAAATAAACCTGTAAAAGTAGAAGAAAAAGGCTCCAAAAAGTTTTTAAAAAATACGTAGCAAATATTTTGCTACAAATCAATAATATATTAACAGCAAAATAAACATGTTAAGTTTACAAAATGTTTGTTACATTTAAAATATTAATCTTCTAAAATTGACAAAAAACTTTTTTAAAAACAGCAAACAAAAACTGTAAAATCAACAACACTTTAGTTATATTTACCTTAAATTTTGTAGAATTTACTAAAATCAACAGGATTTTTTTTCCTAAAAAATTGTAAATTACTGATTTCAGAAGGGCAGGTCTTTATTAGTATTGAAAAAAATCTTTAAAAATTTAAATTTTTTAGAATTTTTTTTTTGTCTACTAATATTTAAAAAATTTTCCATTAATTAAAATTTAGCTCAAATATAACTAAATATTTGTAGATAAAACAGATTAATTTTTACTATTTTGAACTTACTAATATTATGCAAAAAAAATTTGCTGACTTTAGCAGTTTTTTCTTTAACGTAATTTTTAACTAAGTTTTAGTAGTTTTAGCAAAATAAGTTTAATAGTTTTTGCTATCAGTGTGGATTATCTACAAATTCTATTTTTGACCCATACAATTTTGGATAAAATATTGCGCTGTGTTCCCGTAAAACTTCAAAGATTCAGAAAAATTGTTTAATTACCCAGGCAGAAAAGTACAATCGGATTAGTACTGGAAAAGCGTCGGCGACGGTCGGTAATGTGTTGGCAGAAAGTGGGATTAACAAGCTTGAGAGTATTGCCCTGATACACGATTAAAAACAGTGGCCAACCGTTGGCATAACGTTGGAAATTCACAAAATTTTGTGCTTTCCAAATACCTGAAATGTAATTAATTTTGTAAAATGTTTATAAAAGACGCTCCTTTTAAACCAGTAACCAAGGTCGATCTAAGTTTTTTAAATAACTAATTCGTGATTAAAGGAATAAAATGTTATAAATTTTTTAAAAATAGTTAATGCTACTAATAGTTGTAATAATGATAAAAACAACATTAGCAGAGAATTTTGCCAGTATAATGGCAAAAATACATGCTTTGTATACAAAATATTAGTTGAAACTTTGCAACATGGTGGGTTTGACAAAAATATTTTGGGTTTATTTTCTTCTATAGTTGGCAATTTCTACCCGGTTATAGATTAGACTAGACTGGCACTATGCACCGCGACCAGAAGTTGGTATTTTGTGCTGCCAACGAATACACCCTATAGTTTCAGGCTCCCTACGAAGCCAACTATCCTACCAGGTAAACCATTCCAAACGTCCGATGGCGTCACTATTCGGCCACCAAAATAATGCACCCTCCTGTCGGAGAGCCTCGGACATTTGCAGAGAACATGCTCTGAGGTGTCGGGATCCAATTCACAAAACCTGCACGTATCCGTAGATGATCGTCCCATCTTGTACAATTAATACCTAAGGCCACAGTGTCCCGTGAGGTAACCCGTCACGTTCCTTAGTTCGCCCCTCGTCATAGACAAGAGTTTCCGCGACCTCTCCCCAGAGGGAGATATAAACAGCCTCGCCTGTCGCTGCCCAGGCTACCCGGGTATCTTTGTTGCCATATTTTTTCCGCTTTAAAAGTATCAACAAGCTGACCATTTTTCTAGATTTTGAAGTGTTATTGTTCCCATTGTAAAATTAGTAAAACCGTTTGCTAAAACTACTGAAAATTAGTTAAAAATAACGATGCAGAAAAAACTGCCAACATTAGCAGAATTTTTTGCTAAATATTAGTAAAAAAAAATAGCAAAAATTAATCTGTTAAATCGAAATATGTTTAGTTGTATTTGAGCTAAATTTTAGTTAATTAAAAGTAACAAATTAATCTGCTAAAATCAAAAAAAAATTTTCTAAAAATCATAAAAAATGTGTAATTTTTTAAATTTTTTTCAATGCAAATAATAATCTGATCTTACGAAATCAGACATCTACAATTTGTTATCAAATATTTCTGTTGATTTCAGCTACATATATATACGGTTATTTGCATTCTACTTAGTTGATAATACAGTTTTTGTTTGCTGTTTTTAGTCTACTAATATTTAGCAAAAAATATTTGCTAATTTTAGCAAAGCAATTGCTATTTTCGATATAATCGAAAAATTAAATTAAATTCAACTAGTATATAACTAAAATTTTGTAAAATTAAAAGTATATTTTTGTTGTTCTTATTAAATTAATATTTAGCAAAAAAATTAACTAACTTTATCTGTTTTTTCTGTAACGCCATTTTTAAAAAAATTTTAGTAACTTTTCTGCTATTTTTACAAGTTTATTTCTATTAATAATGTCGATTTTTTGGAAATTCTGATGCCGAATAGAATACCGTTACCGATACCAAAACCGAAACAAACAGTAGATATTTACTACACCCGTTATTTCCCAGTAAAAAACGCTGCTTACATGCAAGCAGGTTTGTAAGGGACTAAGCCAAAAAGAATATCTTACAAACCTGCTTACATATGCCATGATTTTTATATGGCGAATTCCCACTTGGAAGAATTACTTTTGTGCAAAGTAAGCGCGGATTTCAGCGCTTATAAAAAGCTGTGATTTCATGGGTTTCAGTAAAATCATATTTCATGTCTACATTATAACGATTAAAAGTAACTTTATGATAAATAAAGTTGTGAAAATTTTAGACATATACTGTAATCATTAGTGTCCGACCGAACAGTTCGGCCAGAAAATGCATTTGGTCTGTATTCGGTATTTATGGACAAATTTGGCGAATGGAGAAATGTTTATTGGGCTGATTAGATGCTATTTTTGAGTGTTAAATTTGAAGAAAAGTCTGTAGTTAAGCAATGAATTCACTGTTCGGCCTCAGAAACTTCGGCTTTTCTCTTAAATTTTATACACAAAATCGAATTAAATCGGCTCAACAAACATGTTTCCAATACCAAAATTTGTCATCATTGCCTCTCGATATCAAAAAACCGACAAAATATAGTTTTTTTGGCCGAACTGTTCGGTCGGACACTAGTAATCATTTTATTTTTTTACCGCTCTACGCGCTAGCTCTTCAGAAACAGTTAAATGACTAATTATTTTTTATTACTTACTCGAAAACACCAAACACAATCGGAAATCACTCGTGAAAATCGGTACAGATCGTTTATAATCTACGATATGAAACTTTCTGCATTACAACATGCATCCTTGTAAGGGATTAGGGTAAGC
>JAEKOY010002512.1:0-11770 GCA_021234595.1 Delia radicum | reverse complement strand
TGTTTCAAACGCAAAACATCGTTAAAATATAAATAAAATGCATAGACGTGTATTTTTAATTATTGTAATATTTATTAACATGCCTAATTTAGAGAGTGTCGATTGTTATTTTTATAAAATAATAGTTGTAATTAAAGAAATTAAATAAATTTTTTTATTTTTTTTTTTCAAATATTTATTTGCAATCTATTTTACAATAATAAGCAGATTCTCTTAAGATAAATATTAACATAGGTTTTATCTCCACTGAGACTAAAACCGTTGAAAAATCAACGGTCTGTTTGTAAGACGTGTCACTCAAAAAATTCGTGTAAATGAGGAAGAAATTCATTTTGGGGTTTTGTAATGCAAATGTCACTTTGAATTGAGTGAAAACGTAAGAGTTGTCGTTTTCGTCTCTTTTTTTGGTTTCCACAATGCGATTTAAAACGTCACAAACGTCAAAAACAGACGTTCACAAAAAAGTATTCGTCAAAAGAAAAAAAGCAACTCAATTAATATTAAAAAAAAAAAATACAGTAAAAACTCGGTTAAGACGAACCCTCGGTTAATACGAACTAATTTAAAAGTCCCGACGTTTCTGGCAAAAATTTTCATATAAATACATCTTATAATACGAACTCGGTTAATACGACCCTCGGTTTATTACGAACTGTTTTAAGCAGTCCCAAAAACTCGTTTTCATACAATTACATGTTTAGTACACTCTTTATCCGTTTAATGGGATAGACCTAATATGAATTAATATCCGTGGATGACTTTCTAGATATAGATGCTAATGTTTTAACGTCACATACTTATCAGGTGAAGAAATATTGGAAATTGTTAATCCTGCCGATGTTGAAAATTTGTCAAGTGATATATTCGAACTAAATAGTGTGCCGAAGAAGCTGACAATCATATTTTGGTAATAGAAAAACTTATAACGAATGAATCGTTAATTCAGTCATTCAGAAAAAAATAACAGATTTTTTTTTTTAATGAAGAATTTAATTGAATTTTAATTGTGGATGCATGAAATGCTAATTCATTTTTTATTTATGTAAGTTTGTTTTTTTTTTTAATAAATACATATTTTTTATCGTAAAAATACCCGCTTAATACGAACCTCGCTTAAGACGAACTAATTTATTTGGTCCCTCGGAGTTCATCTTAACCGGGTTACTGTAATACTTTTTAACAAAAAAATTGTAAAAAAAAAAGAATAATGATTTTTATTTTTATTTTCATTTATAATTATATTTATTTACATTTTTAGTTGTAAATGTTTTGTTTTTTTTTTATACAAATTATATTTTTATATCCAATTTTATTGTTTCTAAACAAAATAAATTAATTTTTTTTTTTAAGCAAAATCAGCTGTTTGGTTATATTTCAATTATAGTGTTGGGTTGCCATCTATCAACGAAAAATGAGTTATTTGTATATGAAATAAACTAACTAAAACCGAAAAGCAATGTCATGGCAATCTCTACTGTTTGACATAACATAAAGCTTAACGTACTCAAACGTAAGTCAGGCGAACGAATTATAAAACCTCATTTCCTTACGTATTCGTTCGGGTGCCACACGTTTGTCTGAAATATACACGTATTGTAAAAACAGACCGCAACTTTCGATTTTTAACGATTATCGCGCAGATTATTGTGCCACTTGGTCTAAAACTCACATGCTGAAAATTTGAGCCAAATCGGATAACTCGATCACGTGCACCTTTGAGGTCAAAGTTCAAACTTTGGGAAATTAAGTATATTCAGCTGTAATGGAGCAAAAATAATGCTTTTTATATTGAATTATACCCAAATCTGATCGGATAACTCTAAGCCGTGACACCTTGAGGTCAAAATTCAAATTTTGGGAAATTCCTTATATTTTACTATAATTGTTCTAAAATTATCGCTTTTTACGTATGTTGATTAAAATTGTTCCCAAAATGGATATCTTAAGTATTTTAAAAATATTCAGAAATATTTTCAGTAAATTTAACGCTTTTGTGATACGGGGGTCAAAATTATCCATTTTCTTAATTAGCCTTAAGTCCATTTTTTTTAAGTGTAAATAAAATTTTAAAAACACAAAACCATTATTTTTAACAGACAGGTTTACCCTACTGTGCTTCGGTTGTCACAATGACCCATTAAAAACAAAACTTCAAAACCAATATTGAAAAAAAGTTATATGTGAATGTTTTTTCGTAAAGAAGCAAAAGTCCTTAAGTTTTATTTGATAAAATTATGTTTTTAATATTAATAAAGTAAATGTCCTTTTGCAATAAGTTTTATTAAATGTACTCATTTCTTAAATTTTGTAAATTAGCATGCTTTGTATACTGTTTCGAACAACGAAAGAAACACAATAATTATTTAAGTTTAAAAATATCTTCTTCGTCTTTGTGATCTTTTCATGATAATCTTCAACAAGCTTAATAACTCGCTCGGCGCAGTCATTTACAATCTTAGTTTTTGAATAATATATTTTCCTTTTCTATATTCTTCGCAATCTTTCCAGGTACTTGGGTCTTGTTGTAAAAAATTCATTGAAATTTGGAACCTCTTCAAAAGTTTTTTCGTTTTTTTAGAGACTAGTTCTATCAAAATTGATGAACTATCTTTACCAAAAAAAGTTTTAAGATTTTCTTTTTTAATTAAAAACTTTTTCAATATTTCTTTCCTTCCTCCAACTCTTCATCTTCCATAACGTCAACATTTTTTCGGTCATTTTGGTTTTAGTTTCTAGGTCTATTACATCTTCGAATAAACATGAATGCAACACATTCTTCATTAAGGTAATACATATGATTAATAAACTTAGATTTGGCTCTATCTGCAATTTGTACATTTATTTTTGAATAATCTTCCAAATTTCTCAAAAATACTAAGTTGTTTAAGGGAGTTTGCTCGTCTTTATCTGAATGGAACCAGGAAAACGCGTAACACTTTATAATAAAGCCTGCAACTTCAACTAGACATTTATTTCCAATTCTGTAATTTCTGGAAATTGATTGCGAAATATCAATATCTGAAGGCAATGTATTCCCTTAGCCATCCATCTGGCTAAATGAAGAGAACCTGGTTTAAAAAATTTTATGCCACTAGGAGGACTTCAACAAGAAATATAATTATTAGTTCCAGGAACTCTTCTAGTCATTACGAGGAAAGTCCTCTTTATTTTTTTATTTGCGAAATCTAAAATTTAGAGCATTCATCACCTAATATTTATTTTATTCGAGGTATCGGTAATCCCGTCAATTTATCGTTTTTTACGTTTGACCATTGCTTTTTGAATTTTTAAATAAACTTACTTCTGGACCAGTCGAAGCACATATTTTTGTTTTATTGAAAAGCTGCTTAGAATTATTTCAAATACATGGTGTCTGCAACCTAGGAACAGAATGTCTCTTCTTATCTTTTTTTCTAAAATATTGCAAGCCCCTTTAAATTTGCGGGTGTTTAAGGCGGTTGTGTCAAATACAAATGCTTCGATTCTATCCAAAATTTGATTCTCTTCTAAAGAATCATAAACTGCGGATGCTATTTCCAAACCAGTTCCAGACGGTATATCAGGAATATTAATTATTTGCTCAAAATCAGGAGCGGTTGCAATTATAGATAGACGGTCTTCGTTTTTTCCTGATATCCCAGATAAAAGTTTAGTATCCCAGTGTATTGTAAGTGGCTGATGCCCGTAATTTCAAGCAATAGATACCTACCGGTGCTTAGATACCTACCCGATTTTGTTCGTGTACACGGTAGGTATCTAAGCACCAGTAGGTATATATTGCTTGAAATTACGGCCATGAGTATTGGTTCTAAGTTTTAAACCGATTCTAGTACTATTTGCTTTTCCGAAGGCATCTCGTTGTTGATGAATAGAAGTGCGATGAAAATGGGTAGTTTTGACCTTTGTAGCTAAAAAGGGTTAATATTTCAATTTCAAATAATTTTCGTGTTTTAGGATTGATTACATTTTTTTTAAATATTTAGTTTGAAGTTATTCAGAACAAGTGTTAATTTGACCTCCGTATCACAAAAGGGTTTAAATTTACTAAAAATATTTCTGAATATTTTTTAAAATACTTAAGACATCAATTTGGGAACAATTTTAATCAACATACGTAAAAAAGCGATGTTTTAGAACAATTATAGTAAAATATAAGGTTTTTCCAAAATTGAAATTTGACCTCAAAGGTGTACGGCTTAGAGTTATCCGATTTGCCTAGTTTTTGCATCATACACACTTTAGACTATGTGGCACAGTAATCCGCTCAGATTTGGGTATAATTCTAATATAAAAAGCATTATTTTAGCTCCATACAGCTGAATATACTGAATTTCCCAAATTTAACTTGACCTCAAAGGTGCACGTGATCGAGTTATCCGATTTGGCTCAAATTTTCAGCATGTGAGTTTAGACCAAGTGGCACAATAATCTGCGCAATATTCTTTAATATTCTGAAAAAAAAATTTGCCCCTACATTTAATTGTCACCCTAATATCATGGATAATCTATATATAATTTGATTTATATCATTTATACATATTTACAAAAATTAACAATGATTATTTTCTAAAAGGAAGGTCTAGAACATGATGTCTTTTTAGTCTTGTTACCTCATTAATGTCATCTAACAGACTTATTGCAAGCGGGTTAGGATGATTACTAAGAATTTCCATATATCTGGAGCTAAAATTACTTATTTCTTGTTTAACTTTTAGTATACGTAAGTCCTTGTGAATGTTATTGTTAGTTAGTACCAAGGCGCATCTGCTATCATCCTAAGTGTTTTGATTGAAACCGCTGAAGAATTTCGATGTTGGAGTTGCTTGCGGTACCCCAGAGTTATATGTCATATGTCCATACGGGTTTTAAAATAGTTTTATATAATAAAACTTTATTTTCAAGGCTTAATTCCGATTTTCCACCTAATAACCAATACATTCGTTTTGTTTTTAAGTCCAAGTGATCTATTTTTTTCTTTATATGATTTTTCCACGTTAATCTTCTATCTAAGTGCATACCAAGATATTTTACACAATCGGTTTTTGCAATTTGTTCATCATTGAGAAAAATATTAGGACAATCGCCTTTTCTCAGTGCAAATGTAATATGTTGAGATTTTTCTGCATTTACACAAATCAAATAAATTGAAAAAAATTCTAATTCGTATTTGTGTGTGGAAGCGACTCCTTACCAGTACTTATATTAATATTGATTACTTTGCAAAAAGTTAAACAATCTTTATTGTTTAAAAAAAAGCACGTTATTTCCTTATTAGGATATTGTCCTAACAAATAATCTATAGAGTTTTTGTTTTCAAATTTATTAACTGACCACTTTTAGGAATCTGTTGATAGATCTATTTCGGGAATTTTCTAGGTTCCAACATCAAAATATGCTTTGAATGTGGTAACAATCCCATCAGGCATTAAAGGTCGAAAAAACAATAATTTTTATTTTTAATAAAAACTATATCAAACTTGTAAACTAAAATAATCTTGTGAAGGCGTGGTAGAGAAGAATGAGTGTATTTTCTAAAAATCATAACTACATTGCAAATTATTCAATTTTTTTTTTCCTGAATCAGACTGCGCAGTTTCTGGTGATTGAACCTTCGTCAGTGACCCTGTTTTTTTGAATTGTTGAATAATAGTATTTGTTATGTTTTTATTTGTTCGATTGCGTCTATATGAAATTTTTCTGTGCAATCACTGACCGTGATATAGATAAAATACACGTTAGACAGAACGCTTTAGCCTCTGAGCTATCGTCTGGTCGAGTTTTGTTGTGATTTATATGGTTGCCAGATTGAAATAAAAATTCATCCCTGAAGATGCTGGAAAAATTCCCCCAGCCAAACGTCGGATAGTTTGAAAATGAAATAAATAGTCTTTTAGTTTATGTTTTGAAGTGACCTTGAAAGCCCGTTTAGATTATTCTAAACAAACTTATTAATCAATAGAAAAGGTCGATATAAATTTATTAAAAAAAACTAGTTTTATTCAATACACGGTGTTTTTGTTCTTGCATACATAATCTCAGAAGTACAAACTCCAACAACACAACAGTTCTATTTTTAGAAACTTACCTCACTCTAATGTTCACTGTTTTTCCCATATGTTGTAAGTGAATGCCACATCTATGATATATTCTTTGTATATTCGATAGATGGCGCTTACGTAGTTAGGGAAGAATTGCCAGAGATCAATGTTTGATTTTTGTTTGAGTTTGAATTTTAACGTCCTTTTCAGACAATTGTAATTAATACTATAATTAATATGCAATTTTATTTAATTTAATTGTGAAAGGCGTGGTGGAGAAGAATGAGTGTATTTTCTAAAAATCATAACTACATTGCAAATTTTCAATTTTTTTTTTATTTTCCTGAATCAGACTGCGCAGTAATCTTTACTTTTTTTTAAAAATATTTAACCCTCAGTGGCATGGGATAAAAAACTTAATAAAACGTAGTTTTGTATAATTGATGAAAAAAAATGTCCAGTTTATGAAAATAATTATTAAATGTAATATGATCCACATAGGGTTAATATTTTAATTTTTTACCAAAAAAAGGACCTACTAGGAAATATAATAATTTTGTATAATTTTTTTCAGATCTTTATTAATATGTAATAAAGGGTACTATACTAACGAACTAAAGGCAATTTTTTATCGTAACAATATTTCTTTGAAGGATTAAAAAGGAGTGGATAAAAATGGCACCATGAAAAAACAACTTAACATATAAGTCTTTTAATTTTTTTTGTAACCCTAAAGGGACCAACCAAATTGAATAAATAGTAATTTTTATCAAGTGTAATTTGTTTCCAATTTAAAAGCTTTACACTCTTGTAGTTATAGTGTAAATTCAGTTTTCTGTGTATATTTTGTCCCAAGATCACTAACGGTTAAAGATATTTAAAATTGAAGTAAGAATATTTATAGTCTAAACTAATTTAAGTGATATTTTCTAAAATTTATGTAAATGTTAAGGAGGAAAATTAAAATGTTGTTCCACTTTTGACAAAGTAGAAAAGTCAATGTTTATAAAACATACTGGAAAGGAGTCGCTCCATACGCAAACATTTATGATTTTTCATTTTATCTTATTTATTTACAACTAGTTTATTATAAAAAAAGCAATTAGCATCTCCAAATCAAGCATTTTAAAAAATATTAAAACTAATTTTAAAAAAACACTTTTTTGTAAATTCGTGGTTGATTTTTGATTCCAGGTTTAATTATTTTAATGTATCCAGTGCAGTCCATATCTGAATAATTTGAGTATATAAAATGAAGAATTTAAATTGTTCAAAATTTGGAATTTTTCGGAATTTATAATAAAAATTTTTTTTTTTCACAAATGGTCCATTTTCGGACGAAATTCGACACGGGTTAATGTTTTCCACATACAACCATCGCAGCAAAACTCTATATTACCCGATTATAAGTTTGGGATAAATTAGATCGGTAGCTGGTTACTTTTCTATTACTAGCCCTATTATTTTGGCAATTTAACTTATGTACATCGGCAACATATTACACCTTACGGACAGGTAAATTAAAAACTTTTAATTCAAATCTTTAATTTTTAAATCAAACATTATTTTAAAAATTGTAAAATTTAGTGTAGAAATTTAATTACAAAAAATGGCTCACTTGAAGTCTGAAAAAAAGTGAACAGACATAACAACGCACCTAATTACGAAATTGATTTTTATATATCATAGGATCCGAGATACATCACAAATGCTAATGAACGAGAGTCTTCAAATTTTTATTATTTGAACACACATAACACATGGAGCCCAGAACACATCAAGATATTTATTTTTAAAAATTTTCAAAAATCTCGATTTTTCACGATTTTAATTTTCAAAAAATTTGACGAAACCATTAAATATATTTGATAGGACATTATTTTATTTGGAACTACCAATAATTGATTACACAAGGCAACAATTTTGAAAAAATTTTAGGGGCTTTGAAAACCACTATACAATTTTGATGTATTGTGGTCCCAGTAGTACAAATATGGTTCAATTTTGAAATTCTATGGAGAGGTTTTTTTTTAAAAAATTTTAATTAAAAATTATAAATTTTTTTAGACGTGTCTCCACATAATTAATGATAACTAAAAAAAAATTAGTCCGATATTATTCAAATACATTTAGAAAAACTGAAATTTACATAGCCTTTAATCCGTTATTATATTGCGTTTCAATCGCTCAGTAGTTTTGGAGTTATAATAAAAAATTGAAGGAAAAAATATTTTTTTTACGTGAAAATAGCAAATTTTTTTGGTTAAAAAAAATCATAAAAAATCGAAAACGGCAAAAATCGTTCAGATTTATTGCTTTATCGCAAAGCCACATGTATAGGAACAAAATGAGATATCGATCATAAAAATCGATTGATTTTTTTTCAATTTATTCACAATAAGTGAATTCGCTCATTTCACAAAATTTTAGTTTTTTGTCTGATATACATAAAATTGAGTAGTTAATGTTCTTCTTTCGATTGATTGAATTTTGAAAACATTTTCCCCATGCTATGTACAAATTTTCACATCAAAATGCATTACATAGTAACATTCGTGTATTTTTTGGCAAAACCCACCTAGAATATACTGATTCTATTCTTCGGAAAGACATTTGTGTTGGATGAGCTTAAATGTAAATAAATAAATAAATTAAATAGTAGAAAATTTATATTTTATTATTCACATTATTATAATAAATAAAACAAGAAAAAATAAATAAATATGTATTATAAACTACAAACTCTGAAATTTTCTTTTAGTCGATTTTCTACTATGTTGAATAACGAAGTGTTACTCTGAATACTCCAGCAAAAATCAGCCATCATGTGTGCATCCCAGCGACCCTGGTATCGTTCCTTCCATTGTCCGTATACTCTTGGTGGAATCGTTCGCCCTGTTCTTCACTCAAGTCCTAGATTTTCAGGAAAACGATCTAAGTGACTGTGCAGGAAGAAAATATTGTAATTATAAAATATTCCAAATCTATTAATTTTACTTACTTTACGTTAGAAGACTCATAGATAAATTCAATCGACATGGAATGCATATAGTCTCGGTGTCCAATGCTGGTTTAAATTGTGCGGATAGATATTATAGCAATCTTGATATGACTTTTGCAATGAAGTTAAGAAGCACTTCCGTTTTTTCCCGTGTTATATTGGCCCGCACACATAACAAAATAAATCTGGATCGTTTTTACATAAAAATGTTCTGGCTTTCTGGCTCATTTTTATTAATATTTGAAAATTGTTTTTAACTTCTAAGCTGTATGACTCTAATTTTTGTGTAGGTATTAAATGATGTTTGCGTTATCGCAAACACTTCTTGAATGAAATAAAAAGGGTCAAGGAGATCTAATAATTGGGATAACTATAATTTGGGATAACCCTTTGTGTGGATACAGTTTGTGTGTGCTGCAAATTTTTATTATTCCCAATAATCCTAAAAAACATTAAGGACTTTTATGAAAAAAAAAAAAATCATCCGTTACAGGTAGCTAACGGAAAATAAGAGCACTTCAGCGTACACGCACAATTTATGAGCGTTTTATTACTATCCTACCGCAATCGTAAAAATGAAACAATCTTTTGTTTATTACTATTTTTTTTAATTATTAGAATCATAAAAATGTCATAGAGGTTTTTCCCAAAGGGGTTTTGCCAAAATGCGTGTCGTAAAATGCACCTGAGTTTTTATGTTCTGCATTTTCATTATATAGTAGGTACAATTTTCTACAGTGCTTGTAAATATGCGATACCTTCAATAATTGTAAATAAAAATGTAAAGCATGCATCGATTTTTATGATCCATATCTAGTTTAATTCGCATGATATGTAGCTTTACTACAAAAAAATAAAAAGTAATATTTTTTGCAGTTTTCGATTTTTCCAGATTTTTTGTTTTTCAAATTTTTTTTTTTTTTAGCATTTTTTTTTTTTTGCTAACATTGTTTCATAACTTTGAAACTATTGATCGCATTAAAAAATTTGTACACGTTCTTTAAAGATATTGTAAACCTTAATAATTTGTAAATTTAATTTGACAAAATCGGACTAGTTGTTTTTTGAGTTATGACAACATAAGTGGAGAAATGTCTCAAATATTGTCAATTTACTTAAAAAATTTTTAAAAAAAAAATTATCCATAGAATTGAAAAATTTTACCATTTTTGTACTTAGGCAGCCATGATGCATCAAATCTATATAGTGGTTAGTCAAGCCTTTTTTGCTGTGACCTGTGTTATTAAAGCAATAATACTGTATTGGAAATTAAAAAGAGGGAAAAGAATTTAAAAACAATCCTTTATCCTATTATTGGTATTTCCAATAAATTTTTCAAATAATATTCGGTAGTAATTGTTTAAGGTAGAGCAACCATCTATCAAAATTTTCAAAAATTATCCGTAATTAAAAGTGGTTACTGAAAACACGATATTCGCAATCAAATATGCCACTAAATTAGAGGTTCGTAGTACCAACCGAATTGTGGATTGTATTGTTTATACAATCAACTAATGATTGTTATTTGAAAACGAATTTAAGACAATGTTTGTTTTCCTGACAAAATATTTAAATTCAAATTTAACACTCAATATTATAAAAGTTTGTGGTGTAGTGGGTAGAGAGTTGAATTGTACTCCGAACTTCCGAGTTCAAATCTTTGAAAAACAAACACAAAAATTATTTGTTTTTATTAAAATAAAATATTTAGATTATAGCAAAATAAGGCAATGAAAATTAAAAGTGATTGTGGTGCAATCAGTAGGGGACTATTAATCTGAAGGCCACGGTAGATGACAGTTGGCCAAGAACCACGGTTCATTACCAGAAAAATCAAAAAGTTTTTAAATTTCAATAAAATATTGTGAAACGTATTATATCTAAAACGCCAGAATTCGATGGCAACAAATTGGGCGGCCACAACTGAGACTGTTTTCTGGGTACGGAAAAGTATGTAACTTTGAAGAGCCGTAACTCAAAACTTGTTACCGTATTTCTCTGTTTTAATAAGCATTCGATTATATGGTTATTATGTTTCACAATTATGCAATTGAAAAAAAAACATATTGTACTAAATGCCTTTTAGATGCATGTTCGAAACTGTTCTCGCTTTCAAAATTTTTTTAGCACGGATAACTTGAATATGTAACATTTTGATATAAAATAAAATTTCGGTTCTTCTGTGATGTGAATATCATCTTATTTTTTCAATTAAAAAAAAAAACATGAGCCATTATTTTCGTCCAAAAAATAATTTTTTTTGTACAATTTGCAATTTTTTATATTTTCAACAGGTTTTTAAACAGTAAAACTGGCAATGCATTTCTTTAGAACACAAAAAAGCGATTTTTATTAGTTCTACCTGTAAAACAAATTAATTGCTGATGCAAATGCTATTTTGTATTCATTTTCCAAAATGCCACCATAAATTGCATCAGAAATTTTTTTTCTTTACACAAATTAACTTACAATAAATCACGTTTTTTGCATTGTTAATGTGTTCTGAATTTTAAACTTTGCTATAAAACCTGTTTAAAAAATATGAAAATTACAAATTATACATAAATTATATTTTTGTGTGGAAATTATGAACTATGTTTTTTTTTAAAAATCGAGAAAATTAGATTACTTCGTGCTACAGAAAAAATTTAATTTTTATTTTATAAAAAAAATTTAAGATTTTCGATTTGTTTATGTTTAAAAAATTTAAAAGTGGAAGAACAATTTCAAA
>JAEKOY010002511.1:0-11772 GCA_021234595.1 Delia radicum | reverse complement strand
TGCAATATAGTTTTGGCACAAATGCTTCTTAGCCTTATATTTGTTGAGCCTGTTTATTTGTATTTGTTTTAAATATTTTGATTGCTCTAATAAAGTCCCAGCTAAATATTTCATTACCATGTAAGTTTCCAGTTGTGACGTCAGCAACTAGTTATTCTTGTTTGACGAAATCGTTTTCATAAGCAGTCAAGCTACGACCGAAAAATTATTTTGCTACAATATAATGTAGTAAAAAAACTTGTGTTTTTTTTTTTCAATAATCGGGAAAAAATCAAAAATTTTTGTTTTCTAGTCATTATTATACTCAAATTAAATGAAATTCCAGTCAAATAATAAAAATTTCCACATTTCATATTCCATTTTTACATAATTGTTAAGAAATGTAAATTTTACACACATTTTTTTTTTTTCAAACTTAACAGTCTTTCACTTAATCTGAAAATTACGGATATTAAAAAAAAAATATGATGAACTTGTATTTTTTCAATAATCGGGAAAAGTTAAAACTGTTTGTTTTCTAGTCATTATCATAGTCAAATTAAAGGAAATTCCAGTCAAATTAATGAAAATTTCGTGGGATTTTCAAAAATCTACATTTCATATTCCATTTTTACATAATTGTTAAGAAAAAGTAAATTTATTACACATTTTTTTTTTTCAAAGTAAACAGTGTAGATCATTTTCTACATATATGATTATATATAATAATATATAACTAAATATTATTATATATAAACTTGTTCACTCGTTTTTATTTTTAATTACGGGAGTATACAAATTTTGTATGTTTTTTCATGAAGCAAATATGTAAAACTACCCAGCAAAAACACACCTTACCAAATAATGAGCCTAATAATCTAAACTCGAAGGCTTGGACCTTTTAAATGTAATGTTATTCATTACTCGCTGCCTTACGTTAATATGGATTATAAAGGGTTACCTATATGCATACAAGGGTATGAATAATAAGACAGTACTAGAAGAAAAAAAAATAATTGGTCTAAAACTAGATTTGGAAAAAAAATTAGGAATTAAAAAAATATATAATTTTTTTTAAATGTTAAGTTTTCTTCGATATTCTTTTATTTTATTCTTTTTAGTTTAAACGAGCTTAAGATCATTTATTTATTAATTATTTATTTCCAATATTTCGTCTCCACATTGTATATAAGTTTTTAATTATTAAAACATGTTTTCAAATTGTAATGTTTGTTCCCTGAAAAAGTCCACCCAATGTGAAGACGAAATATTGGAAATAAATAATTAATAAGTAAATGATCTTAAGCTCGTTTAAACTAAGAAGAATATTTTTTTTTTAAAACCATGGTCGAGCCGGGAAACGATCGCGGGTCGCCAGATTAACAGGCGGTTGTTCTATACCCTAAGACACAGAGGCATATAACATTTCATAGTTTAAAACATAAATCAGTTTTTCTTCTATGTAAATTTGTTTAAGATATACCAAAACTAACACCTTACCCGTTAGCTAACAAAAAACAAATTCTAATGCGTCAAAAAAACAGAATTCCCCGAAAAAATGTTGTATCATTATATTTTCCCTGGAAGTAATAATATGAATAATCTATATTGTTCACTAATTATTTTTTGTATGAGAGGTATGCATTATAAGTTGCTTATTGGTAACCCATTATTTTTATACTTAAATTAATATAGAAGATAATCAGTACTTATTACAAAGTAATGTATAAAGTAATATGTAGTCATTACCATGGTTTTGCTGGGTACTTAGAAATACTACCTCGTTGAACAAAAATAATGAGTTGTGACGCCGAATTTTATGCAGTTGGCCCTAATTATACTTCTTATTATTTAGATACTGGTAATGAGAACCCATTACTGAGATTTTGCTGGGGTGCGTGTGCTCCTCTTGCCTTAGTGGGCTATTATCCTTATTATTAAACTTTCCTAAATAATGATTATTGGTCTCTATGGCTTACTATAATATTTGTTAAGAATAATGGGTAATTGAAAATCATTGTGGTTCAATTGGCAATGTATTTTGTTTATTATTTTCTTTTGTTATCCTGTCCATGGAGCATTTAACACTAGATTACCGATTGTTTTTTTAATATGTTTTTAACACGTGTTAGATCTGTAACACAATTAGTAAACTATCAATTATTGAAATAACTATTAAGTATTTAAAAAAATCATGTTTTTCAATTTCCACGCATTATGACTGAAATTAAAGTGCAAAATATACCGTGGGCGAAATTCGTTGGGCTTACAATTTTTTTTTGAATTCTAAAAAAAACGGCAAAAGCGAGGAAGTTTCTAAAAACGATAAAGCATTCCTTCTTCGATAAATTTTCAATGATAAAACATATTTTTTTTATTGGACTAATATTTTTGATACCCATTTTTAGAAACATAAAAAAATTAATGAAAAATTAAGTTGGGGCGCATTTCAATAAAATTTGAATAAGTTTAATAATTTTCATTAAATTTCGAAATTTCTGTGGATAAACTAATAGAGATTCTTCTTAGGTCACATTAATTTCAACTTATCTTGATCTAAAAGATTTAAAGTGTTTTTTTTTTTTTTGGTTTGGCTCAGGGCTGGATATACCTAGCAATGTAAAATGGCAAAAACATATTTTTCATTTGCATCGTATAATGTAAAAATCCTGTAAATGTCCTTTCAAACGACGCATTTTTACTCACTGCCAATGGTAAGTAATTAACAAATATATAATCTTGTATTCTGACATAACTATAAAAAAAATCTTAGTATTGCAAACAAAATATGAAACTATTTCGGAACAGCGACATTTTTCTACACTCTCATAAAAATTCAAAATTTTCATCCAAACGAATTGATTCGGTTGCTGCAACCTCGTAAATTCGGTTGTACCAACCAAATTCATCTGTGCCACAACCCACAATTCGGTTACAAAAACTGAGTTCAGTTGTGAAAACAGAATTTACCAGGTTGCCGCAACTGAATCAATTCGGTTGCATGAAATTCTGTTGAATCAACCGAATTATTATGTGAGTGTATATCATAAGTTTCATGGTACATCACAAAAGAAATTGACCAACGGTCCTTCATATTTGATTAATTTTTCATGCACACTTGCTTCCTTAAGCCCAAAATATATCAGCATATTCAGGTTTTCAAATTTTCAAAAAAAAGCGATTTTTTCACGGTTTTATTAAAAAATAAAAAATTCAAACGCCATTCAAATTATGTGGTTGTCTTTTTTCTACATACTAAAAAAAAAAAAATAATTTTTTATGCAAATGTAATTTTAAGATGCATTTTCGAAATTGGTCTCCCGCTTAAAAATTTTTTAAACATGGATACATCGAAAATTTCAAACGTTTTATATACAATTTAATTTAGCAGTTTCTGTTACGAGAATACCATCTAATTTTCTTGATTTCTCGAACTCTTATCCATTATCCATTATTTATTTTATATATTTTTATGTTTTGAACAGATTTTAATTTGTGAAAAAGGACAATCATTAAAATCGAACATTTTTCGAGTCAGCGCAATCCGATAAAAACTTTCAAGTATACGGCTCGTCAAAGTTACTACTTTTATGATTTTTTGTTTTTTTAATCAAAATGGCATTTGAAGTATGCGGAGATTTTTCACTTTTAGTTTTTAATTTTTCACTTAAAATATCAAATAGCGAAACACGAAAAAATCACATTATGCATAGTTTAAAGCAAATCCGATGGCAAACAGAGTATAATATTAATAGTTTCATACAATGAGTACAAAGCTTTAAAACGGTATAACTCTGGAACATGAAAAGCAATTTAAAATTTATTTTACAAAACTATTTAGAATTTATCAATCTTTTCAACTGCATCAGTAGTTTTTTCAAACTTCGTAGAAATTTTAAAAGTTATAAAGCTTTATTTTCAAAAACTATCAAAAAAGTAATAACAATTACAAAAATTAACAAAAGCATTGCCGAAACTTATGGTTTATGCACCTAAAAAAAAAAGTTTGCACATTTTTCTTTCAAAATGTTAACTCAGAAGCATAATGATTCAAATTAAGCTTGAGCAAAAAAACAATAATTTTTAATATATATGCACTTAGAATACTATGTAGCTAAGTCCACTGCAAATTTAGTTAAAAACAATGAAATTTCACTTGAAAGAAGGACGACTTACATTTCAGTAAATTCAACTAACATTTGTTCTTTACAGTTCAAAAAATGGACCACAATTATAGTCAAAATGAATCGCATATGCAGTAAAAAATAAACAAACATTTATTTGCTTTATTTTTTAAATAAATAAAAAACTAATGCATAAAATTAATGTAAAATCATAATACAGTAAGTTGATGTGGTTTGTTTTTTAAAATGAACTACTATTGTAGTGACAACTGAAATTTATTCTACAAATGACTGTTTTTTCACTTAAAAGTAAATATACTATATTACAACTCATAAAAACTACAAATATTTCAGCAAAAGTTTCCCGAGTGTGATATCTTATAAATTGAAAGCTGTATTTTAGTTGCCTTGTTGTTTATAATAAAATTTTCACGAATAGCTGGCGCCTAGTTTTCGTGCAAACAACAAAAACAAATCATTAAATTTAGTAGATTTTACAGTTTTTTTTGCAGTTTTTATTTTACTAATATTTAGCAAAAAGATTGTGCAAACTTTACTGCTTTTTCCTGCAACGTAATTTTTATTTTTTTTTTAGTAACTTTTTTTGTTTTTTTTACAGACTTATTTGTATGAGTTTAGAATTTAAGACCATAACTAACGACTCCAACGATGGATATGTGTAATTCTACTTTGTTCGTTATGGTCCCTAAAAATTTTGAGAAAAGAAAATTTCAAACAATTAATTTACAAAATCTCTCAATCAATTCTTTTTTTATTTTGTTCGTTATGTCCCGGGATGGAAATAAATTATTAAAAAAAATCTAATAGATCTGGTGGAAAAATTGATAGCAGTCTAAATTAAAACCCGATTACATTTGTTTTTACTTTTGTATTGTTTAGCTATCGGTCTTACAAAATGTAATTATTTTATTATATTTCTAATTTATTTCACTGCGTGAGCTAATCCCATACACAGCTGATTGTCAAATTGCGAATCCGTCAATTCAAATTAATTTCTTATCTAAATTTCTAAACAACCAAAACCATTACGCTCTTATAACACTGAGCAACAAGAAAAAACATCCCGTAGCAATCCAACGGAAAATGTAAGTAGACCATTAGTAGACTAAAACCCCCAAAGGCTTTTGAAATCTTTGCTCTTGTTTTGTTTTATATGTCCTTGAAGTTGACTCTTTTTTAGCATATTTTTGATCTTTTTTTACTATGGATGAAAATAAAAGTTGAAATGGGTAAAAGTAAAAATCGCTTTCGTCGTTATTGCATTTTATTTTTACCCATTTCAACATTTTATTTTCATCCATAGTAAAATAAAATACCAAAAATATGCTAAAAAAGAGTCAACTTCAAAAGCCTATAAAAACAAAACAAGTCTACTACTACTTTCATTTTCCGTTGGAATGGTCCGGGATGTCTGCCATGACCCGAAATTTGTTGCACAGTGTAATTGGCAATTGAAGTTCACAAAAACCTGTTTCCATTTATGTTTCCTGTGTAACAAGAAAGAAAGCAAGAAGAAAAGAACCAACTGGACATAAAACTGGACTGTCAGTAGACCAAAACCCCAAAGAGTTTTAAAAACTTAGCTCGAATTTCTTTTCATTAATTTTTGACTGTTTTCTCCATTATGATTTAAAATTAGAAAAGAAAAAAAAACACTATTTAATGCACACAAAAATATGTTTTACACAAGTTTTCGAATTTTAATATATAAATTGTTAACAAAAAAAAAGCATTTAGACTTAAGTTTTACATTTTTAATGGTTAAGTGGCAGTACCGTCTGTTTCATACTTTAGTAACGCTAATTATAAAATAAAAGGAAAACACTCCCAGTCGTATGAGTGATATATAAATTTGTATTTAGTATAATTAGTATTGTGTATACGACGTGTGTAAGTGGTACATAACCAAATTATTTGTTGCATACCTTCGAGAAACACATTAAGAAAACCAATTGGCCTCAGACGCATGAGTAATATTAAAGTTAAATTATACGATTGGTATGTGTTACATTTTTTAAACTTGCTGTTCCATACTTTAGGGCAGTAAAGGGCATACCACATACTATCTCAGTTACGCTTGTGAGAGCTGCCAAAAAAAAAGAAGTTCAGTACGTGTTTGTTTTTTAATTTTGACGTGATGGCGAAAAACTAAAAACGCAGTTTAGCTATATATGGTCTCCAGTTTCACGTGCTGATTTTACCGTGTGTGAAAACTGCTGTTGCAAGGTGTTAACGAAAACTCATTACTTTTTGTCGGAAAATAATGATACACCAAAGTTTTGCTGGGTTATGTTCACAAAAAAAAAAGTGTCCATTGAGATAGCAGAATAACAAAAATTGATATATAACGGAATCAAATTATTTTTTTGCTTTGAAATTTATATCACTGATAAGTATTGCGTAGGGGAGCTATTTGTCTTCTTAAAATAATTTTGACCAAATTTAAGTTGGCATATTTTGAATATAGGCTGTCTATATATTTTCTGTTAAAAATAACTTTAAAACGTCTTTTAAAATACATTGATAATAATCCCATAATTGAATAAACTTTTATAGTGTTAAATGGTGATCGCGGCAGGTATATTTTAATGGTATTAAGTGATTGTTAAAAAAAAATAATTTAATATGATTGCTTCAATTTTTTTCATTAACTTTTATTACCTTAATATTTTTTTTTAAATTGGAAATAAAATTTAGAAATAAAGATATTTTAAGTAGAATTAGTAAAAAAATTAATAAGAATGTAAGAAACTTTTCAAAACAAGAAAAAAATTAATTGCCAGAGTTCTCATATACAAAAAATACTACACTTAAAGAGAGCCTGATATTATTTTTTAAAATAAAATTTCTATAGACTGTCCATCAAAAATGTATATCTTACATAAAAACTGTAATTTTAGTTTAATTTAAAGCATGTTTACTCTTCTCTTCAAGTCAATTTGATTATAGGTAATTTGCACTACATTTATAGACACGCTTTTTTATATTTTAAGTTTTCCTAGAGGATTCGTTACCCAAACAATAGTGCTCTAAGTTGGTTACTATGTGTTTTTTATTTCATAAAAAATGTACATAATTCATAATTTTATTTTCCACCGGTTTGTCTTAAATCCAATAGATAAATATTAATAGAACTTTGTGTTCATTGACTAACACATACAGCCATACATATATGCTGCTTTCCAAGCCAACTGTCCAGTTAAAAAAAAAAAGCATATCGCAGCAATGTCTCCTATATGATACTAGTCAAAACTGGAACAACTGGAAACAATTTTTCCAAAAAGTCGGTAAAGTAGCCGTGGTTGAATATGGACAAATTTTGTGCTAATTTCTTGTATATTAACTACTTCTAATAGTTTTAATGAAATATAGGTTTTTGTGTAAAATTTGGTAAAAAAATAAAATTTTTTAAAACAATTATATCGAGTGTATCTAAAAATCGGCCAACATTTTTTCGATTTTGTTTATTTAAAAAAAAAAAAGAATAGATCTTTTTCTATCGATCCCGAAAGTTTCATCGTTAACTCATATTAGTTTTAGAGAAAAATATTCGTTGAATGTTGCTCTTCATAATAATTCAAACCTTTCTATATAATGGATGTATACGCAGCCGTATGAGTAATAAATAATACATACAATTAAATAGATCATACGCCTACGTACCAGACGAAAGATTTACACAGAACAATTTAAATATATATGAAGGACACTATTCAATACTAATGTTTCATTGACGTTGTTAAAAAAAACTGCATTATTTTAGTGAGCACATTAATAAAAACTCGCCTAAGAAAGTTCTCTCTAAGTGCTTTCTATATTATATACATGATTACTGAATAAATATTTACTTTAACTTCCCAGTAAAACATTTTCGTATTTTTAGAAGCAGTATAAAACAAATTCACTGATGTAAGCGCTTACTATTATGTTATACTCAGAAGCAGCAAATAACACAAATAATTTTCATATAAAAATAAACTACAAAATGTTTTAAGCTTACTGTTTTCCCTTACAAGGATGCAGGTTGTAATGCAGAAAGTTTCATGACATGAATTATAAACGATCTGAATTTCGATTGTGTTTGGTGTTTTTGAGTAAGTTGTAAAAAATAATTGACTCGAGTAAAACGTTCATATACAATTATATATTATATAATATAATCTTATATATAAAATTCTCGTGTCACAATGTTCGTTCCCGTACTCCTCCGAAACGGCTTGACCGATTCTCATGAAATTTTGTGAGCATATTGTAGTAGGTCTGAGAATCGACTAACATCTAAAAATGGGCGTGATCGGACCAGTGGGCGTGTCAGCTCCCATACAAAGTAAATATTTAATATCATATATCTACAGTTCTATAATAGCCATAGTCTTAGAAATTTGTGCACGTTGATTATTTGTTAATGTGAATAGTCATGGCACATTGATTATATAATGAATAGTCATGGGAAAATTGGGCGGGATCATACCAGTGGGCGTGGCAGCTCCCATACAAAGTGATTATTTAGCTCATATACAAAATAAATATTAATATTAAATATCTAGGGTTCTATATTAGCTATATAGCCTTCAAATTTGTACGAGTCCATCAATTACAAATATTAGTAGTCGAACTGAAAATGGGCGGAATGGGATAAATGGGCGTGGTACCAAAAGCAAAAAACAAATAAGCATTAAAATAAATTATCACATTCAAGACTTTTTGCAAGGTTATTTAATAATGTTGTTCAAAAATTGTTTTAGCGTTCCTCATAGTCCTAGAATAAAGACGATAGAAGGACAAACAGGCGTTGGGCTTCCCATGAAATTACAAATTTTAAAATGATTTACTAATGTGAATCTATTTTTTTAATTATATATTTGCGTAAAAAAATTTTCTTGATTTAAAGAATTAATTACAATTAAAATTTGAAGGCAAAGCAACGTTTGTCGGGTCAGCTAGTATTAAATAAAAACATATAGTTTAATATAGCGTACTATGAATATATGTGATCAATTATAAATTTATCATAGATTTGGTTTTTCTTAAATTTTTGATATGGTCTCATACATATTAATATCTTAATATATTGGGTATACAAGTTAATAATATCGATTTTTTGCTTGAAAAATGCATTTATTATAATTACGAAAAGAATTGACACATTGTTCAAAGTCCATCGTTAGCCACTACTTTTTCCCATCATTCTGGTAGCATATGGATTTCGTGCCAAAAGAACTGCTCCGGTGCTGAGGTAAAGAATGAATCAAGCCAATTTCTGATACCCTGTTCTGAAGTGAAGCGTATTCCAGTAAGGGTGTTCTGCATCGATCGAAACAAATGGTAGTCAGAAGGGGCAAGGTCTGGGCTAAAAGGCGGGTGAGCCAAATCTTCACATCCACTATTTTCCATATAGTTTTTGATCGGTCTTGCAACATGTGGCCGAGCGTTGTCATGATCGTTGTTATGGTCTCGTGTCTGGTTGAATATTCTGGTCGTTTTTCGTTGATTGCTCTCTTCAAACGAATCAATTATGTTCGGTACAGGTCCCCTGTGATCGTCTGACCCGATTTCAACAGCTCATAATACAAAACACCCCTTGATCAGCACTTTTGAATCTCGCAAACTACCGTTCACAAGTTTTTTGAGTTGGTGCATGTTGACCCTATGCTTCTACCAACAACCGATAACTTTCAGCAGTCGTTTTCTTCAAATGAAAGAAGTTTATCATACTTAACCGCAAAACATCTTTTTTAGGAACAAAAATCGACATTATTACAGCGATTGAAAAAAATGTGTGTTTACACTTTGGCGTCTATCGAATACCGAATTATAATGACAGATGTTTACAATCCAAAATACCATATTTGTTATTATTGACACAAGCCATATGTGATAGTTATGCCATATGTTTGTCTACATTATTAATTTGTATACCCAATAGTAAATAATACTAAAAAAAATCGGAAGTGGTAGAAAATTGCACTCCGCAACTCGAAAAAGCAAATGTACGGACCATTGATTCTAAATATTTCGCCCACGCTAATTTGCATGGTGTGAATGTATATCTAATATTTAAAAATTTTATTTTGAAAATGTTCACATCTTTGTATGATTGAAATAAAATTTGAAAATATTTAATAGACAGTTTTTGTGAAATTAAGTTTTGAAAGTTTTTGTGATATATTAACATTTTTGCCTGAATTTTGGTTGAACGCGCCTTAAGAAACCCTTTCTTATGATACCCATATTGTATATGTTGGTAAGGAAACAGATTCTCAAATTAACAAAACATGCAAAAATAGACCCATTTTCAAAATAGTCCAGCTCACGAGAGGTCAAAGCTGGAGCCAAAATATTTTAAATGTCATCTTAAAAAAGTCCAAGGTTCATTTTTAGGAGGGTACATCGAGCACTTTTTTTCGTGAGTCGCTCTAATGTCTATCATATTAGAAACTTTCGGTTTAAATAAAACATTGGTTCCTATTTAATTCTATAGTTAAATTTGTATTTATAAAAATAAGATAAATAGTTTATGATACAAAACTTAGCAAAATATTATTGTTGTAATATACCATAAGATCCAAAAAAAAACATATTTTACCAATTTCTAATGGAAATTTCACATTTATCACATCTTGGAAAACTGCAAGCTCTAAGGACATGTTTTGATGTAGTAAATAACCTATTATCATGCTTTTCTCTGAGAAAATCTTTCTATCCAGATTAGGGTGGGGCGATTAGTATGGAAGGAAAAAAATCTTAATGGGCGTTCGCGTTTCTGATTCTTGGGATTGTACTGAGCAAAAAAGTCCACTAGGCCATACGTCTGCGGTGAAAATCGAGCTTCCACATTTTGACTTTACGGCAAAAAAGCCCTATTTTGAAATTAAAAATTAACCCCTTAAACCCCACCCACAAATATGATTGATGCATTAATCTGCTAGAGAATGCTTTGGAAGCGCTTCGTTATCATAATAATGCCTTCCGGAAGCGCTTCTGGGTAAGCACAATTTTTTTGCTGGGATGGTCAGTTGTTTTTTAATATTCCAAAAATGAACTACATATGTTAGTAAAAAATAAACAAACATTAATTACACATTGCTACAAAAAAACACTTTTTGTCAGAACTTGAAACCGACCTAGTGGGGGTTGTAGGCGTAGGTGAGGACATACAAAACCGTTTTCAAAAATTTTGAAACACCCTCAAAATTTTGAGTTAAACAGTTTTGGAAAGGCAAAGAATTAAGCTTTCATGAAATGTATTCATTAAATATATATTCCAAGAAATTAGGTAAGTGTTTTTCAAAAGTTTCTCATTTTTTTTATTTTTTTTTCCTAATTTTTCAAATTCAACAAGAGTTATTTTAATTTTTTCTATGAAAACCTACATTTTTTTGCACTGTATTTTAAAGACAATTTTATATAGAAAAAAAACGAGATATTATTTGTTAAAATCGGTTTATATTTGCAGAAGTTACTAAACTTTTTCTAAAGTAAAAATTTTGGGATTGCAGACTTTTCTTTTGTTAAACCACTTGACTTACAAACGTAAATTAAAAACTGTACAAATAGCTTAACCTAAGTTAACATGTATAGTTAAAAACAGGTGTTAATGAAAAGTTGAATAACTTTTACAATTTTCATCCGATTTGAGAAATGAAAA
>JAEKOY010002510.1:0-11778 GCA_021234595.1 Delia radicum | reverse complement strand
TTTTCATTTTCTGAGTATTAGATTGAGGTCTCATTTTTGAAAATAAATTATTTTAAATAATTTTTGATTTAACTCTTTTACTACAGACTTACAGCTTTTGCTTTTTTGGTAAGGCCCATTGAATTTATTTAAATTTTCAGAAGAATCACAAAAACTGATATAAAACAATATTTAATGTAATGCGAATGCCCTTAATACAAAAACAGTATTTGAAATAAATAACTATTTTTATCATGAAATATACATTGTAGTTTTATTGTTACCGTATTAAATAACCTTTAATATTTAAAAAAAAATGTGGTTTGAAAAAGAATACATTTTTGTTATAAACAGATCAGCACAAAAGTTTATAAAATGTCAATGTTAAACAATATTTAAAATATCTTTAAACCATTTACTAAAATGATGAGGGTTTTGTATGCTGAGTTATATTTTTTAGTATTATCAGGGATGTAAAAAGATTCCGAGAGATTAAATTAATCTTGTTTTATTCAGAAAGCTCGAAGCCTACACTAGATAAGCTGCTGACAAGCCAGTTTTAAATATTTGAACTCTCTATCTTTATTTATTCTTTAATTTATTTAATATTGTTTATTTTTTCAGCGTTTTTAAAAATGATAAATTGTCATTACTAATACACTGACGCCATAATTTAAATTAATGTGAATAAAAGCATAAAGATGTCGAATTTTGTGTATACACTGATAGAATTAACCTTCGTGATATTAATGAAACAATTTGAATTCGTAGATTCAATGAAAATTTCATTATATCCAAGAAATTTTATTAATATTAAGAAATTTTTCATAAACTTTTTTTTTTAATAAAAGCTTATAGTTTCATAAAAAAATTCATAAATTTAACGAAAATTTTCTTTAAAGCTACGAAATTATTTCAAAGACTTAGTTTTTTTATTTTTTATAAAATTACATAATTTCATTAATTTTCATACATTTCAAACTTTAGTTTTAAGATTTAATTCTCAAGTATTCGATACATTTTATGAAGTGCTTTATTATTTCAATGTAGCCTTTATATTAATTCTGCATTTGTATGAAATTGAAACGATTCATTGGTTAAGTTCCAATGCATTTTTCAATACATTCATTAAGAGTGTTATTAATTCAAAGAACTTCCTACACTCATATAACAAATTCGGTTTGTCTCAACAGAATTTCATCCAACCGAATTGATTTGGTTGCTGCATCCTCGTTAAGTCGGTTTGTGACAACTGAATTCGGTTGTTGTAACCGAATTGGGGTTGTGACAACTGAATTAACGAGGTTGCAGCTACCTAATCGATTCGGTTGGATGAAATTTTAGAATTTTTATGAGAGTGTAATACTAAAAAATTTTATGAAACTGTTTCATTAATTCTAAAAACGCTTCATTGTCGGAATGATTTTCATTAATACTACAAAAATTTCATAAACATTGACTTTAATGAAACCTGTTTCATAGATTCTATCAAAAGTTTCAATGGACGAGTTCCAGTAACAATTTTCATTAAAGCTATGAAGAAATTTATTACTGAAATGAAGATAATTTTCTCAGTGAACCCATTATCAATGGCCACATTTTTCTTTGAAGCGCTGTCTTTGCCAAACCAATAATTTTATTTTTAATCTTAAGATTAACACATTCTGGCTTCCATTTGAATGCATAAAATTCCCATTATTCCTATACCTTATATAATATTTTTTTATGTTTTTCAGAGCATCCTAAATCGGCTAAACTGCCCCACCTCGTGGAGCACAATTCGCAATTGGATTTACTATAAAAAGAGTCAATTTTTATTTGGGTTTTCGAACCTAATTATGTTATAATTTTAAGTTTACGTTAGTTTAGAAAAGACAGCGGAGATGAGATTCCATTTTAATCCAAGTTTGATTTGATGATGCCCTTGCCACCAAACTTTTTATTAAGGAGAGATGTAGGAGTTCCCGCTATTGGTAGGTTTCACTGTATTTATTTTCTTTGGCGAACGTTTACTATTTGGACCCCAACCTCATTGGAAACTACTATGGCTGCCAGATGGTCAATGTACCCCTGGTACAACCGCTCCCACATAACCATAACGTTTTTACAGTTTTCCAAAACTTTTTTTCAAAAACCCCATCGGATTTTTTTTATTGAAGTAAACAGAACATCATACTAAAAGATATATTTTTCAATACACCAATCGAAAAAGTTATCAAAGAATATACATACTTATACATATTTTTTAAGCCCCTCTAAAAATCCAAAAATGTGTCTGTCCGAACCTTTAAACGTTTAGGCTAAGACATGACCAAAAACTGAACAAATTGTCATTTAAGCTTTTTTATTATCTCTCTTAAATTTGAAAATTATAGGGGGTGTTACAAAAGCTCCCGAAAGCTCTACGCCACACTCAAAAAAATAAGTTAGTAGAAAAGTTAGTAAAACATCTTGTAAATCAGGTATACTATTTTTCAGCAAATTTTTTGCTAAAATTATGTTTTAAACTAAAATTTTAGTTATTCTTATTCAGCACTTAACTGTTTTGAACTAATGTCTTACTAATATTTTACTAATGTTTTACTAATTTTTTTTGCTAAAAAAAATTGTGTTGATTAGCACATCAATAGTGTGAACGACAACCAGACTGAAAGTTATACGCAGAATGAATTAGATGTCGCGGCATGTCAAGATGTTGCAGTGAAGAGCAAAATTATACTAAAAAGTACAACTCTAGTAAGACATATAAAAAAATCTACCATGGAAAATTTTTGTATCTGTTTTTCATGCATAAAACAATATTGTGGATTGAAACAACTTAAAATTTTCGTTGGAACCGGCGTGTGAAAGTAATTGTCTATTAATTAAATAAAAGATAAAATAAAATATTTCAATTTAAAAAGATGAAATGTGTATTTGTTAACTAAATGTTTATATATATTAATAATCTTGTGTGGTCAAATTGCAAACAAATATGCAACAAGTAGACAGACTAAAGCGAAAGACAAAGACATGCATCTTAGGTAGATTTTTCTGTTTCCTTTTTCTTCCAGCAAAAGATTTTGCTGACAGTAGCAATTTTTTTGCAAGCACCCTCCTGACTAAAATTTTGCTGACTCAGCAAAATTTTTTGCTGGCTTTACTAACTTTTTTATTTGAGTGTACGGATTGCACTACTCAACGACAAAAAACACAAACTGGCTTTGTAACACATCTTTTTAAATAGACCTATGTACACTGAATCAAAATTTGGACAACATATTTTTAAATATTAAATATCGCAGTTTTTATTTTTACATCTTTCACTTCATTTTTTTTGTATATTTTGCTTATTTTTTTAAGAATAATACACAAAATTATATTTAATTTCAGTGTAATCATGTTTGTATCAGGATTTCGCACTGGTATTGCAAGAAAGTTAGTTTTTAGTTTTATCCTTATAAATTTTATGAATGCTAAACAATTTAAAAATTTTATAATTTTGCATAAACTACACATACACTCAGGGAACTTTTGCTGTGATATTTGTAGTTGTTTTAGTAATAATACAGTATATTTAAATCAGTCATTTGCAGAAGAAATTTCAGTTTTGACTACATTTGTATTTAATTTTTACTATATTTGTAGTTAATTTTTACTACATTTGTGGTTAATTTTATTAACAACCAACCACAAATGACAATGTTAGTTGATTTTAAGGAAATGTAAGTCGTCCTTTTTTACAATTTTATTGGTTTTTTGTTTTTATATACATCGAAATTATTTTAATGTTATTTTATTTTTTTGGAGCCATCAAAAATAAACGATCTCAGTTCTACTCTGGGGGAGTTTGCTCCTTCGTTTACGACTATAAAATATTGGGCGGCAGAGGCCGTACGAGCTTCCACGAACACAGTTGTGGCCGACCAATTTCGGTGTCCACTCCGAAAACGGTTAAAAAAATCCACAAACTGCAATTGGATGATCGCCGGCTGAAAGATGTTTCAATAGTGCTTGGTGATACTTTTCAATAAAGCAACAAAGAAGAGTTTTTGCATCGATTCGATTAAAATATTCAACAAATCGATTTTATTGAAAATAGTTGGGAAATATTTTTTTCTGTTCCACGCACTTTATTCGTAAAATTTAGCTCCCTCGGATTATTTCCTATATCCAAACTTCGGAGGTAAAAGATTGCCAAAAATGGAGTCTGCGGTTGATGGCTAGTTTTAATGAGCTAAACAGTTCTTACTATAAAAAGGGTATCGAAGCTATTGAATATCACTGGAAAATTGTATCGCGCTAGAAGGAGATTATGTTGGGAAATAAAGAAAATTGTTCCCAAACTTGTTGTGTTTTCTTTGTTAGGTCGGCTAATTTTGGGACCGGTCTCGTATCATTAAATTTAAATTGCTAACGCACAATAAACAAAGCAACCTGATTTTTTATATTTGAAAATAGTTGATATGGTGTCAAATCTTTCTTGATGTAGTCCTGTAGCTGCTTTCATATGATTTGATAACGAAATTGGTTCTATAAATTTGTATAAAACAAGATCCCATTTATATAAATTTCGGTATATATGGATCATAGATTTGGTCTCATCTCGTAATGTAAAATTATATATTATTATATTAAAATTTATACAGTTATATTAAAATTTGATGCAAAAAGATCTATAGTCTAATATTTTTTTCCTTTAATTTTCATTAAGAACATCTCTTCCAGAAAACAAGCTCAAAAATAATTCAGAAATAGTCTTAGAATATATTATTTAAATTTAAAGCTTTAGTTCGAAAGTGGTTAATCCAAAAGATACTTCTTTTTGATTCAAAAACTATTCAAAAAGAAATTTAAAATAATAAACCAATTACATTCCTTATTCAATTCTGTGTCATTCTTCAACATTATTGATTTATTTTCGACTATGAACCCTCAAAAAATTATCTAAATTTTGCTAGCTGGGAAGTTAAACCTATATTAACCTATAATATGCAAATTGTTACATACATTTGTTAAACAAGTAAAAATCATGAAAGTGAAATATACTAAAGGGTGTTTTTTATACAGGTATATAACATTAAGTTGACAACACTTTTTTAACTGGAGGCCATTTTGTCAGCTGTCAAGTGATTTATGTTTAGTTTGGTTTGGCATTTCAACATGAATAGACTGACGCCTGAACAACGCTTCCAAATTGTGGAAATTTATTTTGAAAATCGTGGTTCTGTTCCACGTCCATTTTACGGTTAAAATAATCGTTCATCAGAGCAAATAATTCGATTAACTATGGAATGTTTTCGCACCACGTTTAGTCTAAATGATATATGCATCCACAGAGAAGTCGTACAGTGCGTACGGAAGAAGTCATTGCTGCTGTAGAGCGTAGCGTAGAGGAAGGCCCCCAATCAGTCTGGTCAGAACGTTACAGTCAATGATGGACTGCTATAGAGCAAGGATTACTGACTTTTTCGTTCATAAATTGAACAACCATGATGGTTTCAACAAGACGGCGCAACATGTCTCACTGCTCGTGCCACAATTGATTTATTGAAGGAAACGTTTGGTAACCGCATAGTTTCACGTTTCGGACCCGTGAATTGGCCTCCAAGATCGTTCGATTTAACTCCGCTGGACTATTTTCTGTGGGGATATGTGAAGTTGCTAGTCTACGCTGATAAGCCCGAAACGATTGACCACTTGGAGGACAACATTCGCCGCGTTATTGAAAATATGCGGCCACAAATGTTGGAAAAAGTCATCGAAAATTGGACCTCCAGATTAGACTACGTCCGAGCCAGCCATGGCAGTCATATGCCAAAAGTTATATTTAAATTATAATGCCAGAAGATTATCTTTCGTAAATTTCATGTCAATTTAAAAAATTCATCTTTGTTTTATTCCATTTCAAAGTTCTATTCATCTAAAAAAAACACCCTTTAGAATATACACCATATATTGGGTTTTTAATTCGGGTATTACAGGGATACATTTGCCGGGAATTTAACAAATTTTTCGCTTTCAGAGACCTTTCGTTGGGATTAGCGGCAATTAAATACTGCTAAAAAAGAAAATCCGCGTGTTGCACTTTTTACAACTGTGATTAAAGTTTGATCTCGGGAATTCCCGGGAAATTAGACGATGTACTTCCCGAACTCCTCGAGTTTTCGTCGGGAGTCCCGTTAGTTAAAAACTATATGAAAATACATATTTTTTTGGCTAAATTAAATGTCGCAGTCTAATTCAATTAAAAATTTACAATGTAGTTATGATTTTTAGAAAAGTATGCTTAATCTTCTCTACCACGCCTATCTCAAAAAATTAAATGTAAAAATTTTGCTCAAAACCCAATCGTTAATTAGAAATAAATATATCATTTAAATTATTTTGGTATTTCCGGGGGTGTTCAAAAACAATTTATCTATTCCGAGAGTTAAAAAAAAATCGGGACAATATAAAAATTGCGTAATGTGTTGACGTTATTAAACACAGCTAAACTTGTTTTAGACGAACAAGGACGAATTCTCGGCTAATTCTAATAAAAAATTAATTCTTTTAAAGCCCTCCATTATAATGGAACATAATTTTACATTTCCTTCTAATAGTTTTTTGTTTTCAAACTCTTTCAAAGTTTTTTTAGTTTTTTAAAAAGCCACACAAATTTATAAATGGAACCACATAGATTTTTTTAAATATTTTGCACCATATACAATGTATGCTAATATATAACTTTGTATTAGGTCACATAAATTTGTGGATCCCTTCTCTTTGAGTTTTCCATATTAAAAAATATATGATAGATAAAAAAATATAAATATAGGTAGATATTATCATATATGGAACCACAACTAAAATATTAGAAACCAAAATATCAGATATACTTTAATATGGTGACAGATAAAAACATATAATGTCTTATATAATAATATCCAACAAAATAATATGGTAACAAATTTTTGTAATCGGGAGGCCACATCTTACCTCTGTGCAATAATGGCTCCTTTAAAATAAATCTGAATAATATAAGAGAAAATCACGAACGACCAGTGAAAACTTAACTAGTTAATTTTAACCATTCATTTGTGATTATCGCTCAAACTACAGAGAGAAATTTTTTGGACGACTTTAAATGGAATTTTTTACAAAAATAATGAGGTTTTTTCACAAAGTGAATGAAAAATGTCTTAAACTTTAAGAAAAAGCTTCATAATTGCAATGAAACTGTTTTTAGTGAAACTTCTTCGTTGGGAGTATGAAATTTTAAGTAAATAAAATTACAATTTTATGAAAAATTGCATTAAATTAATGAAAATATTCAATGGACGAGTTCCAGTGACATTTCATGGACCTAATGTTAAATTCATAGTTATCATGCAGATAATGTTCTCAGTGTGCTCAGATTTTTCTCCCCGTTTCATTCCATTTCGTTCCCCGTATTAATTATTTAAATTCCACACGTTCTATTTCATATTATCTAATTTGGATCAATGCTCTACTCAATCATCGGAGTGTATTAACTTGTATTATCACGGGAATTGTAAAAAAAATAGTAAATAAGTCAAGGCTGTTTTTTAAGAAATCGATAGTTCGGGTTCTCTCTCTGATCTGTACTATTTGTATTATTACTAGGGCAAGTTTTTTTTTGCCATTTGCCACAAACTGCAGCCTTTGCCATTTTTTACTGTTTTGCAATATATTTTAGATTTTTTTTTTTTTTGTAAAAAAGGCCCTTTTTACCTTAGAATTGCCAGATTGTAGATTAGACGACTTTATACGTTTAAATTTTGAAGATGTCAATTCACCTGTTGCTAATTGTAAAGCATTATTTCTTAAGGTAAGTTTAACATTTAAGGCGTAGTTATTGGGATGTCAGTTAAACTTCGTTTAGCTAAACCGACAAAGAATTTTGTCCACCATTTCTAATTTTATTAACAAACATTCGCCGCAACAACTTTGTCTAGTTCAGAACTTCGGTCTTTACTAAAATAAAACAAACAACATTTCAATAGCAGTATTCCAGTCACAAACTTCGTTAAACTAAGATTAAAGATAATCATCATCCTAAAAACTCGGCATAAGTATCGATTAATCTAGTTTATAATTTTGATATCTTTTTAAGCTTTATCTCAACAAAATGTGTTACAATCAATGTATCCCAATTTAAGTAAACCTTGGATTGAAGCTGAAAATATTCTTGTGATAAATTTAATGAAATTTGTGATTCTATACGCAATGCAAAATTGATATTTCAAAAGGCTGAAATAAAATCTGATTTAGCTTGTATTAAAAGTAATTTCGAATGTCTTTGTTTAAGTATCGCCAAAATCGAAACAAAAGGACTTGGGCAATCCAGTTCGTTTCAGTGAGCGCACTTTCTAGTTCAATTCATCTCAATGAACTAGGTCACTCTTCTAGTTCAATCGATCTTTGACAATTTTGTTCAATCGTTCGTTAAAGTGAATTTACATTATACCTGAAATCTGGTTTAAACAGAATTTTGGTTACAGTCTGGTTATGAAACGTAATTTCAAACCTGGGGCCGAATTACGGCATTCGTGATCGTAGTTTTTCGATCGAAATTAATTTTCTATTTCCGAAAATAAAAAATTGTAACGGATTTTTTTTTTATCAGATGTCTTCTAGTTCGGTCCTTGAATAGAAATAAATGTAAAACTTTGTATTTTCATCATTACTATTTGTGTAGGTAATCATTAAAAAACAGTTTTCAAACGATTTCTCTCGATCACGAATGCCGTAATGCGGCCCCAGATTTTCCATACAAATTCATAAACTAGAATGTTGTTGTTGTCAAACCCAAATCCAGTTTGCGTGCCAAATTTTATAATGTAAACGAGAATGATTTGTAACTGAATTTAACTCGATTTTAAATCCAGATTTCTTGGAAGTGTAAATTCATTTGTTTGGTAATTTTTAAGCGAATTATTCATATTAGGCACTTCTTTTTAACATTAAATAAAATTGAGCTGGTAACATTAAAAAAAAAAAAATAAACTCAAAAGCATCATAAAGAAAAGAAATATTACTCAAATGCCAAAAAAAAGAGCTGAAGATTGCGATTTAGCTCACTAGTTCAAAGTAAAGGCTAGTTCAATTGAACTAGGTCGTCCACGAACTACACAACTCTATAGATTGCGTTAAGGAAAGTATTAAAGATGCTAACTACAAAGAAATTATGAAAATTTTAATAAAGTTTTCAAACGAAATAGTGGCCTACAAACTTTGACTAAATTAAAGATGCTAACTACAAAGAAATTATGAAAATTTTAATAAAGTTTTCAAACGAAATAGTGGCCTACAAACTTTGACTAAATTAAAAATTTTTTTAATTGTTATTTTTAATAAAAAATTATATCAAACTTATAAAAAAATATATTTTTTATTAAGAATGTAAAGGATTCATACTTTCAAAAATAATCCCCTTCGGAATTACATGCATTCAAATATGCTCCAGTTACATTTACAAATGTGGAACTCGTATTTTCAGTGAATTCAACTATTTTGTGTGAAAGCACATGATTGTATTATACAATCAAATTTAATAAAGAAAAATTGAATAAAACTTTAATATTTAACTTTTTATTTTTTACTACATTTTGTTTTGCTATTTTGCCATTTCTTGTGCCATTTTTAATGGTTTTTAATGCTATTTTGCCTGCCATTTTTAACTTTTTCGTGCAAAAAAAAAACTTCCCCTGATTATTACTAATATTCAACGGAGAAAATATTATGTTCATTTTAACCTATCTCGTGAAGACTTCGAGTTACTGGTCATTCAAATAAATTGCCATTTCACATTTTGAAGCGAGGTAAGTCGATCATTCGGGATCTCTCCTGTTTCTATACTATTTGTGTTATTATTAATATTTAACGGAGAAAAGATTTTGTTCGTTTTACCCTATCTCGTTTAGATTTCGAGTTACTGGCCATTCCAAAAAATTCTCATTACACATTTTGAAGCGAGATAATGCCATCCCTGGATATTATTTAACTTTGTTGGTAACAATTGTATTTAAACAATAAATAAATATTTCAAGTTCAAGTTTTTGTATTTTTGTTGTTTGTGAGTATTTAAAACAACTTAAATTCATTTAATTCTAACTGTTTTCGACTGTTGTTGTTTGCCGCAAATAAAGTCGTTGTTTCCTTAATCATTGTTGTCTATAATTAAAATGATTCATGTTATTTTTATGGTTTTCAAAAACAAAAAATCTTTTAAAACCAAAAGATATATAATTTGAAAATTAAAAAAGAACCAACTGTTGTCAAACATGTGTATAAATTGTTCTTTGTTTATTGTAAATATAACTTTTGTTTGTTGGCGTTTTTCTTTTCTTGTTCGAAACTCTGTTTTAAGAACTAATAAAGACTAAAAAAAAGTACTAAAATTGTCCCACCATAATATTGAAATACTACATCAAAGCAGTAGACTAGCAGTACACTAATAGAAAAAAATTAGTTAACATTAAGTTAGCTAAGACTATCCAGCAAGAATTTTTAGAACTGGTTAGCTGAGAATCTATTCCAGAACAGCTTCTTCTGGCAAAAATAAATCTGATGAATCTACAAAGATTTAGTTATATTTGAGCTAATTTTAAGTTGGCTGAAAGTAACAAATTAATTTGCTATCAAAAAAATCTGCAAAAAATGTAGTAAATATTTGTAGACAAAAAAAAAAATATTATAAAAAAATGTGAAATTTTCAAGAAATTTTTTTAAAGCTTATTTTTTGAATGCGAATGAAAGTCTATAAGTTTTTAGCAAAAAATTTCTGTTGATATTTGCAAAATATACTGTCATTTACATTCTATAAATTAAAGGTAAAATATAGCAATTTTTTTAATCCACAATATTAAAAGTTAAAATTCAACTCGAATATAACTTAAATTTTGTAAAATTAACCGTTTTAGATCTGCTGTTCTTATTTTAGCAGTGTTTTACAAAAAAAAGCTGCTAATTTCAGCAGTTTTTCTGCAGCATCATTTTTAACTACTTTCACAACTCGACAAATTTTGCTTTTTTGCAGAACCTCCCATTGAATTACATACTTTTTAAAGAATAAGATACTCTGATTCCAAATCTGTAACAAAAAAAAATTTTTTTTTTCGTATTTGCAGTTTTTAAAATATCGCAAACTTTTATAGTTACATTTCATTTACCCCATTCTTTCGTATATATTTAACCCACTTTTTTGAAATTTAACCACAAAATCATGACTTGAAAATTTTGCGTGTTTAGTTTTATTCTTATAAGTTTTATGTAGGCCAGATCTATTTTAAATTTTATCACTATGGGTAAACTAAACATTCCACTAAACTCATTTTTGCATTAAATTTCCAAACCCATGTAAAATATAGGGAAATTTTTAGAAAAGAAGAAAATGTTAATATAAAAAAATGATGTAGACCTATAATATATAAATTAAAACCATGATATTTCAAAACCGACAAATGAGAAATATAATGTTTATCAGATTTAAAACTCAGCGTAACTTAATATATTAGAAAATATATATCACAAAGACTGGTTCTGCAAAAAGTAGTAATGGTACACTCAGGGAACTTCTACTTTAAAATATGTAGTTATTTGTTATTAACTGTATTACAAAGTTAATTTATTTCTAATGTAAATGTCAGTCATTTGTAGAACAAAATTAATTTTTTACTAACCTAGTAGTTCATTTAAAAAAACAAACCACATCAAATGACTGTTTTATGATTTTACATAAATAGTAAAATAAGTGTAGGTGAAGCAGTATTAAAGTTTAAGATATACTGAAACATAAATTACAAAAAAACTGCG
>JAEKOY010002509.1:0-11778 GCA_021234595.1 Delia radicum | reverse complement strand
GTATTCTTATTTTCATTTCAAATTTAGCAATATATGTACTTTTTTAATTTTAATATAAAATATTTTAAGAATAATTGAAATCCAACTTTGACTCTATGTCGTCAGTCGGTATACTATTTGATAATTACTTTACACATGAATAGATTAATTTTTATACATTAAATTCAGCTATTAAATAATTTCGATATATTACACATGTTTTGATATAATTTGCCAATAACTTCCAAGAGTGTGTTTTACCATCTAATAAATTTATTATTTCCTCTTCACTTAGTACAGTTTTTCCAAAATTTGAAGCCCTAAATTCCCTTAAAGCGTAACAACGACCCATAAAATGTTCTATGTCTTCTTTTTCTCTTAAATTACAAAGTGAGCATAAAATTGAAGTATTGTTATTAAAATTATTACCATTTAGCTTTATCATATCACTTCTTGCCTTAAATACCCATGTTATATCTTCAATCTTTGTGTTATCGGTCATATATTTGGCCCCTGCAAGTGGATTAAGTTTTCTAAAAACTTCTACTTGTTTGGTCTACTTGTGCCAGCTCATTTTGCTTATATTTAGTTCTTAACGCATTCAGTAAATTTACACGATTTGTGTTCCATTGTGTTTTGTTAAGATTCTGTGCCCATGACAGTCCATAATCTGCACTTATACTGTTCAGATCCTTAACCCAAAGTAGTTGCTGCTGTTCTAGGAGTTTAGTGAACTGATTTGGAAGTCTATGTTGGTTGTATTCAAACTTAGTCCTAGAAATATACCTTAAGTGTAGGTCTAGTGTGTACAGATGCCCGTTTTCCATCCCAGTTTCTAGCATAAGTATATAGGTTGGTGTTAAAGCTGGGTAGTTTCAAAATTTTCTTATAAAAAAACAGCTGCAGCTTATCAACCTCTTCAAAAAGTGAAAATCCCCATACTTGAGCCCCATAACTTTGAACAGCTCTACTGACTGCCAAAAATAGTTTCCATTTAGATCTTAGCGATATATTAGATTTATTGAGAAAGTTGTTCCAAGTAATATTTATGCTATTTTTCGCTGTAATGGTTCTATTTTCCACATGTTTCTAAAAATCATTGTGGGAGACAGTGTGACGCCTAGGTAACAATACTCGGAAACTATTTGTATCTCTTCTCCATTAAAATACCATTTTCCTTTCGTGACAATTTTCCACCTTTTCTAAATACCATAATTTTTGACTTGCTTAGATTTACTTCAACGTCCCACATTTTACAATATTCTTCTAATTTATGAATCATTTTCTGCAAGATACTAACTTCGTCTGATAGAATAACGATGTCATCTGCATATAACAGTAGACGAATATTCAAGTTTTCAATGTTTATCCCTCCTTCTAAGTGGTCATGTAAGTCGTTCAAATATAACGCAAACAGTAACGGGGACAAAAGGCATCCTTGTTTCACACCTGATACCGTTGAAAAGGGGTCAGATAGCTCTTGGCCTGTCCAAACCGCTGATTTGTGTGTTTTATACATATTTTCAATAACTTTACTGTTTTGGACGAGATGCCCTATTGTGTGTAACTTATATATTAGCGCATTTTCGTGAGACTTTGTCAAATGCGGCTTTAAAGTCCACAAAGAAACGCATACGTTTTCTTCTTCCGTTGGCGATCTTTAAATGACCTATTGCTGTAAGGTTATATATGTGTATCGACCGTTGAGTAATTTTTTCGAAAGCCGGCTTGATATTCATTCAAATATTTTGTGGCGTTCAACAAAATCAGACAGTCTGTTAGTAATTAATCCCACCATCTATTTTGTGTAAACAGTTCATGAAAGAGATTCCACGATAGTTGCTTGGTATTAAAGAGTCACCTTTTTTATGTATCGGATAAATTATACTTAAAATAAACGCATCATCTATTTTACCACTATCATACATAACGTTACATGTTGTTGCAATTTCTTCGATTAATTCATCTGGAGCATTTTTAAAAAATTCATATGGTATACGATCGTCCCCTGGTGCTTTATTATTTTTGGCTTTTAGCAACACGTCCTTTATTTCGGCTGTTGTTATCACTCTATCTAAGAGACTATCTTCTTGATGCAAATAAGCGTATTGTATGTATATTGGGTTTTGTATAGGATTCAAAAGCTGTTGAAAATACGTTTTGAGATTTTCCGGCCGGAGCCAATATACTTTGTAAATTATCACCGTAACTGATTTCTTTTGCGATTTTCCACCAATCTTTACTATCACTGACTCTTTTCTAACTTTTCATCTAAACTCTTTAAGTACTTTATATTTTTCTTTCTTGACACACTTCTTTAATTTTTTGTTGGCCTTTAAATATTTTTCTTTATTTTCATAACTCTCTTTTTTTCTATATTTTCGTAGCCATTTGAAAGATGGTTTTCTAGCATTTGTAACATTTAGCATGAACCATTTTTGTTTTTGTTTAAAATGTTGACCTTCTTTAAAACACTGTCTGATATGTATCATTAACTACTTGAGCAATATCTTTAAATTCCAACATCTCCTTTTCTTGTTTCACTCTTTCTAGGACTTGTCGTATCTTAGTCTGGTATTGAAATAAGTAAACGTTTTTCCATTTTAACTTTGGTAGTAAATTGGGATTGCTGCTACATTATTGTTAACTTTGATATGTAAAGATAAGACTATTGGGAAGATGGTCCGAAAAAATCTGATTTTCTACTGTAAAATTCGTAACTTGACTAAGAAACCCTTGCGATACTGCACATACATCATTAACAGAAGAACCAACTCCACTCATAAAGGTGAAATCTCCCATTTCTCATCACCAACCGTCATACCATTTGTTATCACCAATCCATAATCGCAACAGAATTTTATAAAAGTTCGGCCTCTACTGTCTACAAAAGTGTCTTTTGATCTTCTTTCCTCATTAAGTCCACTGATATTGGTTGAAGAATACTCACTACATTATTTTGCAATCGTACCTATTCTTACGTTCAGGTCACCAATTAAGATGGGGTTGTTTAAATTGCATTCTTTAAAGAGAAAATCCAATTTTTCAAACTCCTGTTTCCATATTGCACCTCTTAGATAAATTGGTATAATTTCAAAATTGAGTGACCTTACTTTACATTAATAATTACAATTTGTTGCAAGTTAACGTATGAGCAATTAACACCAAAATTACACAAATCTTTTTTCACTCCCAACAAACTACCTCCAATTGCTCTTCCATAAACACTTTCTCTTGTTGCTGGTATCCAACAAAGCTCATAACCACCAAAATACTTATTAAAATTTTTAGATTCCTCGTGAATAACATGGGTTTTCAAATAAAGCAAAAATATCAAAGACATTAAATAGTTTAAAAAAATCACATTGAACAATTTATTTTTCAATCCATGAATATTGTATGATAATAATTTAAGGCTTCTAAAATCTTCTAAAACTGTACTATTACATATATTGCTGATATCTAGTTTTTTTTATTTATTTTTTCTAACAATGCATCATAGCTTATGTTAACATTATTAATTTTTTCTTTATAAAGACCAGTTAATACCTCATATCCACACTTTTGTCCACACATTAATTTTTTGTTGTTGTTCCATATCATCCAGTTAACGCCAACCTTAATAGAATCGTTTTTAACAAAAATTCTATATGTTTTATCGGTATCTAATATGTCTGTTTTTAGCTGCATCATAACCTTTCTATCCTGTTGCCTACTCTCATTCAGATCTTTTTCTACTTTTATTTTTGAACCTTCCAAATTTTTCAAACTTTTTAAAAATTTTATTAGCCATGGCTTCCTCCTTCATTTCAGCTATCACACTTATCTTTTTATCGGTAGTGTAAAGGACCCTTGCCTGAGATAATTTCAACTTCCGGTAGTTTTTAATATTTCTTTGCATATTTTTTCAACTGACGATGTTGGTGTTCCTTTCTGTTCAATACCTCTAAAAATTACGTTCTTTTTTCTAGCTTGATTAACGATACGTTGTAATTGTTGATGATCTTTTTGCATATCTTTCCTTAACTGATCAATTTCCTCTCGTAATGCTATATTTTCTTTGTTTCATTGACTCATATTTAACATTGACATCTTCTATTTGATGTTTTAATTTCTTCAACATCTGTTTTGGTAGATATATTTTTTAGCTTTTCCTCCATTATCTCCTCATAGAGTTTTTCATCATTTGCCATTAAGTCTTTAAGAGCTACATTGCCACCCAAGTCATCTCTACCATTTGCATATGGGGATGTTTCAATTAATTTACGTTTTGCTTGTTGGGGTAGCATCACTAGTAGAAACAGATTTGTTGGTAGGTGTGCGTTCCATACTTTGGTGTGTATTAAAAATGAGGTAATGCAGTTTTTCGCGTCAAAAAATATTATAACAAGCAGCTTTTATATATGGCAGCTTTATGTAAATGGTAATATGGCAGCACAACAAGTTTACCAGTATTTTTGCGGAAAAGAAGCAGCTGATATTGTTTATTGTAAATATTGTTCGTGAAAATGTTGAGTGATTTTTTTTTTTTTGTAATTATCTATTTGGTTTTACTTTCAATAGAATAAAATAATTAAAAAGTTTAAAAGTGTAATAATTATAATTTAGTGAACCAATCCACTATTTACACTTTTCACACATCCAATATTTAATGTCTTTCTGAGAAAACAGTTTGTGTTGCAATCGGAACTATTTAAGTAAGTTTTTTTGTCACAAATTTACAGAGCTCAATTAAAACACGTCTACTCTCGTGCTACAAGCGTATTTATATTGTGTTAGTATAATATTTAGCAAATTGTTAAGAACATTTTATGCACTGCTGCCAATAATGGGTGTAATTGAAGAAATAGAAGTCGCATACAACAAATAGTCCCCATTTGAAATCTATTGTTTCTTAACCTTTTGACTGCCAATGTACACTACAGTGTACACATTTGAAAAAAACTAAAACAATTTGATAAAGTCAATTAAATATATATTTTTGTTTCAAATATATTCATTAGGATATTTAGTCATTAAAACAAAATCTTATGTGCATAAACTATTTATCAGGACAATATAGTCGCTACATTTGATAACAAAGTCTAATTTTTTAATCAGCCTTTAACTCCGAAAAAAGTGCCGTTTGGCGTATCACCTAAACCAGCAAAGCTGGAATCTCGAAATTTGGCATTGTAGCTTCTCTAATGACCACACACAGAGATATAAAGTGCCAGCGAATTGAAGAGAGTATTTTTAATGGTAACAACTTAAAATTCAGTTAGTACAACGATATTTATATAGCATTTATGAATATTTTATGTGTTTCAACTAAAATTCAGTTGAATTAACCGAAATCTGTTGTGAAAACTAATGTTGAGTTTGTACCAACACAACTAAATTTTAAAATTTAAGCGAATTTTCAGTAGGCAAAGAGACAAATTTTTCTCTGTGGCAGAACAAAATATAACAAAGCATTATTAGTTATTCGAATGTTTTAGTGGTAAAAAATGGGCTGAGAAGTTTTAAAAATTCCATTTTCGGACTCATTATATTTTACGGACTCATTCATTCCATTTTTGGACTCATTTAGTAGGGGAGAGACAGAGGACCCCTAAAAATAATCTGAAGTCAAACTACACACAGAAAACAGTTTTGTAGTTGCAACCGAATTTGTGTGGTTCCACGTACTATCATTATTATTAAATGTTTAATAATATTGTAACAACAAACATTTATTTACAAATTTCGAATTTTTATTGTAACAATTGAATATTTATGTTAACCGGCGATCTTCCGTTTCTCAGGCAAGTACTTTACCTCTAGCCTAACCCAATTTTAAATATGTTTTTTTTTTAAATTTCAACCTTGAATATTTTCTAGTTTCAAATTTAAATATTTGTCTAAAATAGATTTGTATGTACAATAGAAAATCGGTTTGCCTAATCTAAATATTTTATTAGAGTTACCAAAACTATAAAAAAAATATTATATTAATTTAAAATTATTTAATATAAAATTATACCGGCGGACCTTCTGCTTGTCAGGCAATTACTTACCTCTAGTCTAATCTCAATCTGAATTTATATATTTTAATTTCTACCTTGAATATTCTTTTTCTTTCAGTTTAAATATTAATGTCTAAAATAGATTTGTATGTACAACAGAAATTGGGTTGCTAATTTTAATATTTAACAAGAGTTACCAAATCTATTAAAAAACTTTATATTATTTTAAAATTTGTAACGAGAACTAATATTTTAGATAGAGTGATGGTTTTTTGGCAGGGCGAAATTAATATTTGATTTTAAGTGCAATTATTTTTATTCAAGGGATAAAATCTCCGAAAAGTGCTTGATTGTTGGTATAAAAGGTAATGTATGAGATAAATTTTTTCAATATTAATTAGGGAGGAAACCAATATTTGAATGATGTGACTGTGTTTTGGTTAATTTTATATATTTTTTGTTTACAAAATAGTTTAATTATTCTGATGATGAATTTTATGTACGAGTACCTACATTTAAATAATTCAATGATGATTAAATGTTGTTGGTTACAATGGAATTTCAACCAATTTATTCTCTATGTGTATAAATATATCCGCAAACAAAAAGTTTAGCTAGCACTAGCTTCATACTGTACGTTATCTAACAAAGTTTGACACGAGGTTTTAAATCCGGATAGAAACCAGCCTACGTCAAGCTATTATTTACAATTTGTTAATTACACTCAGGGAACTTCTGCTTTCAAAATATGTAGTTGTTTGGGTTGTAATACAGTTTCTTTATTTTTAATGTAAATGTCAGTCATTTGTAGAACAAATTTTTGACTAATGTTGTAGTTCATTTAAAAAAACAAACCACATCAAATGACTGTTTTATGATTTTACATTCATTTTTTACAGTTATTTATTGTTATTTAAAAAAATAAATGTTTGTTTATTTTTTACTACCATGTGGTTCATTTTTACTGCAATTGTTAGTCATTTTTTGAACATTCAAAAACAAATGACAATGTTAGTTGAATTTAATGAAATGCAAGTCGTCCTTTCAATTGTTTTCAACGACATTTGCAGTGGTCTTTACTACATAGTATCTAAGTGTAGAATTACTTTAATGCTTTTTTAGAATAAGCTAACAAATCTACTTAATGGAGATTTATAACTATCTTCTACACAGAATATTGAAGTGGATTAAAAAAATAATTAAATTTAATTCGAAATATTTTTCGAATCTAAAACTACCGGTAACGAAGTATCGGGTTTTAAAGCCAGTATTTAATAATACGATATTATTGCACGGGTCTAAAGACATTATAAATTTCGTTTAACATCCATCAATATTTCAGAAAAAGTTATTTCAGCTTTAGATCTTTCGATTGGGTAACTGCAATAAATTGTTTTTTTTTTGTCTCTATTATAGTTTTACCAATGCAAGTCCATTGACATACAATGTCTGTATTTGATATAGAAGAAGTCTGTGTCAGGGTAAAGTTTTTATTGAAAAAAGCACAAAATGTCTTTGACAGAATATTCCGAAAACTAAAAATTCTGATGCGAATGTCAAATAGGTGTTTGAGCAGTATGTATTTTCCCAACATACCAATTATTTTAAAAGACAATTTTTTTGCTTGTAGCCAGACTTCAAATTCTAGCAAACAATTCCGCAAATCCTAAAAAAACTAGAAAACTGTCTTAACCACTTGCCATGCAAAAATACCGTTTTAATTCAACTTTTCGTACCCGAATGTCTTGAGAATTGGAACTAGAAATGTTTGAAATATTTAAAAAACAAAAAAAATAAAAATAAATTTCGTAATTAACCTCCGATGAGTGAGAAGGTCCCTAGGGACCTTTTGCCTTTTTCAAACTGAAATCACTCCTACTTCGGCCACTACAACCCCTCCAAGAGTATTTTGTTGCGCATCTTTTGGGAAAAAAATCAAGCCAGTCGGATCATTACTTTAGGAGTTATTGATATTTTAGTGAGAATAGTACGCGGACGTGTGAATAGGTCGTATGGACCTTGTACTGAATTTCACTAATAAGTGCATGTTTTTGGGCATCATTATAATTTTTTTATTGTTTCAACACATAATTTACTTGTTCTGAACACAAAGACCTAAACTCAAAGACATTAGGGATGATGATATGATGATGAAAATTAAAAAATTATTTTTGTATGTAGAATTTAGTTATAAACAATAAAAACAAAAAAAAAAAAAATCAAAAAAAAAATTTTTATATGAAAAAAACATGATTTACAAAAAGGTCCGTAGGGACTTTTGACACGGCCGTGAAGTTCAGAACTGTCACTCATCGGAGGGTTAATCAGGGTCGTTGTTATGGCTGTTTAGTTTTGTCCAGATTAGAACAGGGGAAATTCTTTATGTGTATGACATTATAACTACTGAGACAGAAAATTACAATCGGCACAGTGTTGGCAAAGCGTTGACGATGGTCGGTTATGCGTGGGCAGAACGTGGGAGGTACAATGTTGACAGTATTATCGTGTTACCCGATTGATAACAATAACCAACAGTTAGATTCCGCGAACTTGCCGCCGTTGGCATGACGTTGGAAATTCATAAACTTTTTTGCTTTCAAAATACCTTAAATTTAATTAATTTAAGAAATGTCTATAATAAAAAGCATTTAAAAAGCAGCAATACAGTCGGGTCTTAGTTTTTACATTATTTAAATGTGTGATATATAATAAATATTAAAAAAAAAAATGCTTCTATGGTTCACTCATAATAATCCATGCTAATAATACGAAAATAATGTCAAAACAACAAAAACTTTCGTAAAATGAACAAATATTTCTTTATTTTACGAAAGCTTTGTTATTTTGACATTTATTGGTATTTTTATGCATGGATTATTATCAGTGTTGTAATATTCGTAAAAACAATATTGGTACCGAATTCTGCGGATGGTATTGGCAAAACACATACTTCGAAGACAAAATAGTGTTTTTCTGAAATATTAATAGTTGTATCTTTGGTAATTTTAATGCAGTGAATTTTACAAAAATAGCATTCCGTTTTTGTACGGTATGCTATTATACCTGAGTACATATCACCATAAACCAGGCGCTGTTTTCATTGGGGAGGGGGGAAGAGAAAGTCCCCAAAAAAAATATTTTTCAATACAAAAATGTAAAAAAGATTAAAAAATTAACTAAATATACTCTAGTTTCCCCCATAACCTTTTCCTGGATCCGCGCCTGCCTTAAACACAATACCAAGTTTTTGATAACCAAAAAAGAACTCCAAATAAGTTATAATGATTATAAGAAATAATTATATTTAATTTTACTGATTTAATTAAATCAAATTACATTACAAAAAATAAAAAAAAAAAAGATTTATCCCTTAAGCCAAAAATTAAAATAAGTATACCATTAAAATAGTAAATTACTTAATTTCCTATAATCAGTGTATTTTTGTGTTGGTAACTTTGTTATTTTATCGTATTAAGAGATTTTTTATGTTTGTTTAATCATTTGTTTTCAGCAGTGAACATAAATTTTATAAAACCCTATAATTCTTTTAAACATTACATATATTCTACATTAGAGTGGGTTGAATTTAAAAACTAAGGTTTCCCTTAGAGCCCTTTGATTTATATAGTCATTCTGCCTTTAAAGGGTCATATGTGTATGTTTCTGTAACTTTTTCAAAGATACAATGGAAGCAATATTGCTTTTAACCATTAATATCATATATATATATATATATGTTAAACACACAAATAGGGCAATTTTTTTTAGTCCACTAACGATTTATAGTATAACAAAAAATATTGAAAAGTCCAAAAAAAATTTTGAAGGCAGAAAGATCTGACATAAACATATTTAATATTTTGCTTCATAATAAGTTACTTGCAAAATTTGTTTTTCCATACATAGTATACTTTTCTGTGTCACATTTTTTTAAATAAAATTTGTAGGCCACTCTAATATATGTTTGACCATCTTCATTATCATCATTACTATACATTACATTGTGTATATACTTGTTAAGTTTTATCAATAGCTAATGAAGTCACTTTTGTGTCTTAATAATGTGTGTTAAGGAGTTTTTGGCTTAAACTTAATGATACTGTTGGTCTAAGTTATAACAAATGTGACCAGCTTCAACAATTTTGTTAAATGTTTAACTTATTTTAGGAGGAAAATGAGCAAAATTTCAAATAAAAAATTCATTATAAATTTCTCTAAATTTAAAAACATTTTCTATACGCTCAAGAAAATAAATACACATTTTTGTTTAAGACTTTTTGTCAAGGGGTTTTGGCAGAACGTTAAATGAAAGATTTCTTCTTTCTGTATCTCCCCATGAGCATTTTAAAAATCCTAGTATTTGCTGATGGCTGCTTTCCATATTTGTAGTTCCTGGCACCAGCACACACAGACCCAGACAGATCGCATTTTTAGGGGATGTATACCAAACTTTTTTCATTTCCCGGGACAGCGTCATTTTTTACGCTATTAAAGAATATATAAATTTATAAAAAACAATTTGTAATTAAAAAAGTAGAGTTTTATTATAAAAATAATGTATTAACTCGAAACACTAAAATTTTACAAGACTTGTCAAAACTTAATTTGAAAAGCTAAAATTGTGAACCCCCGAAGGACATTTTCGGAACAAAACAAAACAAAACAAGTGTGAAAATAAAAAGGAGAATAAAAACAAAAAGCGTGTATTCTATATCTATCAAAGGTAGAGCTTTACATAACGAACAAGTTTTCAATTTATTTTTGATCAATGATGATAATCTTTAACTTCGAGCTCATATATTAGTTCTCATTAGTGAGAAAACTAGTTTATATGAATGTTAATGTTTTGCATGGAATTGCTACTTCTTTCAAAACGTGATGGGAAACTAGAAAATTCCGGAAATAGATCTATCAACACATATATATTATTTGCTAGGATAATATCCTAATAAGGAAATATAGAGTATGGCCTCGAACTTGAATAATTTTTTATTTTCATTCCACAGTTAAAGGTCGAAAAAACATAATTTTTATTTTTTAAAAAACTATATCAAACTTAATAAAACGACAAAAAGAATGTTAGGTGTAAGAATTACGAACACGAATCCGACGTAAACAAAACCAAGGAAAGCACAGCTTTATCTCAATATATAAAAGAGGAGTAAACAAAACTCAAATTTTAATAGTGTAAGAATATTGGATAGCGGAAAAAAATAAGCAAAAGCGCTACACAATAGAGGGTCTTCGAATTCAACAAAAAATACGAACAACATTAAACACAAAGAAGATCAGGATAATATTAAGCTGCAATACTCTATAGCATTAGTCTAGTACAAACATTCTGTGATACTAGTCGTTAGGTTAAACTGTGATTTAATTAAGTTCTAATTATTTATTACATTTATTAATTTTGTGTCGTGATGTCCAGTTTTATTTAAATTCGAGGAATACTTGACAATGTTAATAAAATCGTAAGTTAACCTGTGATACTAGTATTTAGTTTATAATATTAAATTAATGTGATGTTACTGTATATTTTTGTCGCTAGAAATTAATAAAGTTCACACTCCAGAAGAAGTTGAAATGCCGTCAACGAAACGTCGAGTGAAAGGATGTAATAATTTGAGTTTTACTTACATCTTAATATTTAATTGACCATAATTAGCCCGTATAAATAAAATCCATAAAAATTTATTTGTCTTTTTTCTATGCATTAAAACTGTTGTCAAGTAAAATTGTAAAAAATTCTGTAGAAAATAAAAATTGTTCATTCGTAAGGTTTACGACAATTAGATGCCATTTAAACGCAGTT
>JAEKOY010002508.1:0-11782 GCA_021234595.1 Delia radicum | reverse complement strand
AATGTTACGGAGAACATTTTTGTAGAATATGTTAACCCTCTAATACCTCAAGGTAGGGGTCTTTTTTGTTCTTCTTTAAAAGAAAAGAGCAAAAAACACCTTTAAAACAGGTATTTAAGGGGTTTTAAATGTTAAAATTTTACTATAAGTCCCTGAATATACCAAAATCAAATTTTTTTTAGAATATGTTACCCTCTAACTCGTCAAGATAAGGGTATCTTTTGTCCTTCTTTTAAAAAAAGAGCAAACAACCCCTTTAAAACAGGGATTTAAGGGTTAAAATGTTCCGCAAAAATATTCGCAGTGAAATTTTACTATAAGTCCTTGAATACACCAAAACGGAAAATTCAACCAGGAAGTCAGAAATAAGACACAACAAAAAGAGCTTAGAGTTAATTTCGCATTTATTAAAATTTTATTTCAAAGTACCCAAAAATTTAGCATGAAAATAAAATAGTTCAAATTTAACTAAAATCAGTAATTTCTCTATTATTTTCCCTTCTACAGCAAATTTGGATAGCATTTATTCATTAATTACATTAGCTCTACGCAATTCCAATTCATTACACTGTACAACACAAAAACAAATTACAAGGTCCGACAAACAAATTACAAGATCCGACAAAAAAATTTTTAAAACACACTATTTTCACAAAATTTTGTATGGGAGCATGTCTCCAAACTGAGATTTATGAAATTATTTTTACATAGCAGTAATGTATTTTCAAAAATATGAAGTTTGATACGCATATTGCCTATGTATTGACCATAGAGTTGCCACCCTGTGGCAAAATATATTGCTTGGTGGAACTTCGTCTAAAATCCAAAGGCGCACGAATATCGGGTTTGAGTTTGAACCGACTATACCTCCTTGTACGAAACCCTCCAAAATGTATGTGTTTTTTCGAATAACACGAAAAGTTGAGCATACTCGGTCATACCACTTTATACTGAAGCGCATTTCAAATAATTTTCATTAGATACCAAATTCATGTATAGTTTCTTTGGAAAAAATATAAAAAAAACGCAAAAAAACAGAAAATATGGTAATTTTTTACCTCGCTTTTTAAACCTTAAATGTAAGATTGGCAGCTCACAAAAAATATGGGTCTCTTAATTTTCGATTCTTTATAACATATCCACATTTCATCGCAATCGGCACACATGAAAGGACTCTCCGCTCGAGTATTTCTGAAATTTGGTGATTGATTTCCAGCTTGTTTTACGAACAAAAAGTTATATTTTTTAAATCTTTTTTAATTTGTAGAACATCTTTTCACTAAATATTTTTATTTAAAGAAAGTTATCAAATATTTGTAATAAAAAAATTCCAAGTATTAGTATTTTTGAATACACTGAGAGAATTATCTTCATTTCAGTAATGCATTTTTGGATCTCGTCCATTGAATCTTTTCATAGAATGTATGAAATAGGTTTCATTTAAGTCAATGTTAATGAAATCTTTATAGAATTTATGAAAATCTTCATAAACTAATGGATCATTCCGACAATGAAAGGTTAATAGATTTATGAAACAGTTTCATAAAATTCTGTAATGTTAAGAGTTCCTTGAATTATCAAAACTCTTCATGAATATCTTCAAAAATGCATTGGAACTACGGCAATGAACCGCTTTATATGATTTTTTAACTACTTAACTTAACTGCGTAGTCAAAATAATGTACAGTGGATGTATGACATACATTGTATGTCATTGTATATACATTAGGGCGGGTCGATTTAAAAATCGGTCAACATTCAAGGAAAATCGTATTCTAGGGATCAAAATAAGAAACTTTGCCGAAAGAACCATACCTCTAAAACGAATTCTGATGTCCCGACTTTTGACCCGCAGGGTCAAATTTTTAAAAAGCCCACTTTGATATTTCAGAAAGTAGGAGGAATCTCTCCAAGTTAATGGGAGCTACTTCTTCTCCGGGAAACGCGCTAGCAGATTAATGCATAAATCATCATTCTAGGTGACCGTTAAGGGGTTAAAATTTAAGTTGAAAGAGAGCCTTTTTAACCGTGTTTTTATAGCAAAATGTACAAATCTCGGGATAGAGATATTTCAGAAAGTAGGAGGAGTCTTTCCAAGATTAGGGTCTCTATTTCTTCTTCGGAAGACGCTCTAGCAGATGCATGTATAAATTTTATTCGATTGGGGTTGGATTCGAATGGGGCACTCTAAATGGGTCAAAGTGGAATTTTCAAAATTTGACCCTACGGGTCAAAAGTCGGGACATCAGAATTCGTTTTAGAGGTATGGTTCCTTAGGCAAAGTTTCTTATTTTGATCCCTAATATACGATTTTCCTTGAACGTTGAGCGATTTTTTTGCCTCCATACAAATCGACCCGGCCTAATATACATTGCTTGTATATTGTTTTTTTTATAAATTATGTATATCATTTTAAAGCTGCTAAATGTTCTTAAAATAAATGCAATAAAGCGAAAAAAAGCCAAACAAAGTTGAAATCTTTTGCCAAAAAACTCAACTCAACTTAACATCACTGAACTTATATTTATTTAGCAGGTTAAAATCGAAAAATTATTAAATATGCAGCGAAAACTGCATCAAAAACTGCAGCAAATGACTCGATATGGGCTTGGTATTGTCTGGTATTATTGTTGCACTTATGTGGTATCAAAAATTTTAAAATATTGCATATATTTTTAATAAAAATCGCAATTTCATTGCTACACTTATAATTATTTAGTCCACTGCACTGAGAGAATTATCCTTCATGGTATTAATGATGCAAAAACATAGAACTTTTTTCGTAGATTCAATAAAGAATTTCACTATATCCAAGACTTTTTATTAATACTAAGAAATTTTTCATAAACTTTTTATCATAATATTTCATGGTTTCATAAAAAAATTCATTCAATTTCATAAATTATATCTTCATAAATTTAATGAAAATTTTCTTTAGATATATGAAATTATTTCAAAGACTTAATTTTTTTAATTTTTTATAAAATTTCATAATTTCATTAATTTTCATACATTTCAAACTTCAGTTTTATGATTTAATTCTCAAGTGTCAACATATTTAATAAAGTGCTTCATTATTTCTTTTACTAATTATGGTATACTATGAAATTGTTTAAAAAAATAATATGAACCGGTTCATTGGCTTAGTTGCTATGCATTTTCAAGACATTAATGAAGAGTTTTATTAATTCAAAGAATTTCTTAATATTACAATATTTTCTGAAACTGTTTCGAAAATTCTATAAACGCTTCATTGTCGGAAGGATTTATTAGCTTCATGAAAATGTTCATTAATTCTACAAACATTTCATAACATTAACTTTAATGAAAAGTGTTCATAGATTCTATTAAAAGTTTCAATGGCCGAGTTCCAGTGCCAATTTTCATTAAAGCTATGAATAAATTCATTACTGAAGTGAGAAAACTTTGTGGAGAAAATTTTTAACATTTTATGAAAAATCTTTATATTTTTCATGCAACTATTTTATATGAACCTTTTTAATAAATAAAATAAAAGTTTTCATAGTTTCTTTTTTTTTTAAATACATTAATTTAATAAAAAGTCTCACTAAATTAATTCGAGCGAAACTTCATTGATTTAATAAAAAAAATTCAATAATATAATTATATAATTTATATAATTCCCCAATGGGAAATGGTACCGGTTCTGAGTGAGCCACAGGATCGGGCCCTTCGTGCCAGAGACTAGTCCACTGCTAAACCCTATCCTATGTAAACAACTGGCAACTTTAACATTGGCTTGTCATAGGAGGGGATTATTTGTCCTGCTTTAAACCATAGTGGCATGCCACAGGACTAACCAAAGATGGACATACCACAAGACTGTCGCAAAAGGCCCATGTCGTATAAGATAAACGAAAACTAAACAGCTTCCAATGGGTAAAATTCTGGGCAACTGGCTTTTTTTTGTTAATAAGCATTCTTGTTAAGAGGTATGTCCTCCCTTTACCAGTCACAGGATTGGTAATTTTAGGACAATTGACACTGCTTAACCCACTTCAGTATTAAATTATACGAGTCCTGTGATAAGTCCTTCTTTAACCAGTCACTTTTAGGACAATTGACTCCTCATTCCCCATAGGGTCTGGCAGTTTATAAATTAATCAATAAAATATGCTGAGACTGAAAGTTTTTTATAAATTTATAATTGTTATAATCTCAAGTGAAGTTTTAGGGATTTTTCCCATAATCTGAATTTTATATAGGTAAGTGAAGTGGCTGTGGTTTAAAATTCATCAACAAATTTTTATTTTTTAAATTTTGTACTGATTTTATATCAGAAAAAAAAAATGGTTACTCTACATTAACTGTATGAAAATTCATTAAAGCATATAAACAGCGCTGAAGGCATGAATTATTGATTCTTAGATCACATGAAAGAAGCGCTTTCCACCGGTTAAATAGAGATATACCAAGTGTTAAGCTCTCGGTAATTAAGTATTGCCTTCCAGAACTGCTTCAGAACTGTTTTTTGCTGGATTCATAGCTCTTATGCGCAACTTTATTGATTTAAGCAAATAATTCTCTCAGTGTAGATTGGAAAATTTTTTCAGGTACAATTTACTAGTAGTTAGGTTTTCTTCGACCTTTTTTATTCATATATATATATATTTTTAAACGAGTTTTAGATCATCTACTAGTATTATTATTCTTTTCCAATATTTCGTCTCCACATTGGGCGTCTTCTTCAGGGAACAATTGTTATAATTTGATTGATAACATTTTTTTTACAATTTAAACCTTATAACAAATAAATTAAAAAAAAGAGATAAATCAAAAATTTTGTTGTGCCATATGAAAAAATAATACAAATATCACAGAAAACAAAAATATCGCAGAAAACAAAATTAAAAACAACAATATTTAAAATCTTAACTAGAATATTGCAAATACATACACAGAAAAACCTAAAAAGGGTTTCAATTAAAAAATGTATTGAATCAATTAATATTTTAATTGATTTTGCACCTATCACGGCAATGATACTATCAACTAAAACTTTTGTTAAAATTAAGAAGAAAAAAAAAGTTATAAATAACTTCTACAAAAAAAAAAATATGATACTCACAAAAAAAGTGTGTGATCTATACTTTGGTATGTGTGTTTTTGCAATGCGTCTGCAATGAGTCTGTTTGTGTGTGTGCTTGTTTGTTTGTTAACTTCAAATGTATTTTTATTTTATACTGAAAATTTTCTATTTATGCATACAGTGTATGAAAAAATAATATGATAGTTGCGTCTAAAATAAAATATGTATTTTATATTTAAAAGTCAATTAAAATATTAATTGATTCAATTAAATATTTGTTTAGAAACAAATTAACTTCAAATCAAATCTTTAATTAGATATTTAGGTTGATAATTTTTTCTGTGTATATTATTTAACATTATAATAATTGTCCTAGTTTTTATCAACTAAAACTACTTCTACACAAAAACAACAATATCATTACACTGCAATAATTCTAATCATTAGCCTGATTTTAATAATACATTAATTTTGAACACGGAAAATTGTAGAAATGTTAGAAATTATGAAAGTACCATTTACACAACGGATACTATAAAACCGACATAGTAAATATTGCTCAGAGTCGAGGTTGCCATTTTAGCTATTTTCCGGCTAGATATAGTGACTTTTTTTTAATCTAGCTATAGAAGAATTCCTAGATTGCATCTAGCGGAAATATTTGGCCATTTATTTTTCATTTTAGCAATTTTATTTTATTTTTTTAAGAGAAGCAACACTCAGGAAATTCTTCTTATTATGGCAACACTGTAGTTGTGCGAGATGATAAGTCTTAGAAGAAAAGTCCACCTGATGAAGAGTTGGTGAACTTATTAAAGCTTGTTAATTCATAGCCCTGATTCATTAATTTACTTCTGTGGTCATAAGTGCTATGGGAACACCAAAGGCGGGGCGCGGGATAGAAAACTAATATATATTGTGAAAGGCGTGGTAGAGAAAAATGAGTGTATTTTCTAAAAATCATAACAGCATATGAAAAACAGTGGACATTAGAGTGAGGTAAGTTTCTAAAAATAGAACTGTTGTGTTGTTGGAGTTGTACTTCTGAGATTATGTATGCAAGAACAAAAACACCGTGTATTGAATAACACTAGTTTTAATCACAACAAAACTCGACCTGACGATAGATCAGTGTGCTAAAGCGCTCTGTCTAACGTGTGGTGCGAGTGCATGTGGCATTAGAAATCAGTTTGTCTATACCACGGTCAGTGATTACACAGAAATTTCATATAGACGCAATCGAACAAATAAAAACATAACAAATATTACATTATTCAAAAAACAGGGTCAAAAGGTTCAATACCAGAAACTGCGCAGTCTGATTCAGAAAAATTGAAAATTTGCAATGTAGTTATGATTTTTAGAAAATACACTCATTCTTCTCTACCTCACCTTTCACAATCAAAATTAAATAAAATTGCATATTAATTATAGTATTAATTGCAATTGTCTGAAAAGACGTTAAAATTCAAACTCAAACTAATATGAATGTTTTCAAGGTATTCAAGTAAGATTACATTTCCCCGAATATTAAAAATTTTTTTTTTCTTCATTGCCATTTTTTATCTTGTGTTATTAAATATTTTCAATGTTTGTAATTGTAAGCTCAATAAATTTTCTCGATTTATTCCATATAATTGATGTTTAAAATCGGGGACCACTTTCTAAAGAGATACAATTTATTTAATATTTTTAATGGGGCTTCTTATTTTTAATAAGAAAATTACAGTTTAGTAAATAAAAACATTATATATCACTTTCAGTTTTGTTTTTTTTGGAAAATTATAGAAAAGTAAAGAAACGTAGTTTTTTTTTTTTTTAATTAAATAAAATAGTCATTAACGAAAACGAAAACAAAATCAAAAATTAACTTTAATGACACATTTACCGTCAATATTATTTTTTCGTAGCGTTTTGCATTTCCGTTATTATAAAAGTTTTTATGTTTTTAATGTTTTTCGTAAAAAATACTTTTAAAAATTCATAATATACTATTTCAAAAATTATTTAAAAAATTTAAAATTGTAGCTGTGGTTATATAAAATTTCCAAGGATAGTTTTGATAGAAATTATAGAGCAAAATAATTTTATATTTAGTTTTTGGACTAAAGTTGATTGATTTTTTATAAATAGTAATTTTTTTTAGTGATTTAGGAACTTAGCGCTTTCTAGCGATTTTACTATGGAAATCTAACTATTTTTGTGTTGGCAACCTTGCTAAGAAATACAGGCATTTAGTTAGAAAAAACAAGGATAATTATTATAACGTTGAGTAATATATATATATTATTTATATATATTAGAGCGACTCACCAAAAAAAGTGCTCGATGCACCCTCCTAAAAATGAACCTTGGACTTTTTTAAGATGACATTTAAAATATTTCGGCTCCAGCTTTGACCTCTCGTGAGCTGGACCATTTTGAAAACGGGTCTATTTTTGCATGTTTTGTTAATTTGAGAATCTGTTTCCTTACCAACATATACAATATAGGTATCATAAGAAAGATTTTTTTAAGGCGCGTCCAACTGTATATACAATTTGTCCAAGGACGATATCCATGTCCTTTTTTAAGGATATTCTGTAAAAAAAAAAAGGTTTTTGAATTTTTTGTTCGGGGTTGTTTGTAAGAAAAATGCCAATTAACATATTTTAATCTTTAGTCAATTAAATTAAATACGGGTCTCAGCTTTTTTGAAATTCGTGCTAGTTCGCGCTTTGACAAAAATGCAATGGGGTGGTAACTCTTCGTTTTATAGGGCATATGGTATCAAATTTTTTCTTTTGCCAAGTACATCATCTTTGTATGTAAATAATTTAATTTTTGCAAATTAGATGGATTTACACCTTGCTCTGGATATATAAATTTAATTTTGTGGTAACTCTAATATGAGAGCGGATTTATTTCTAGATCATAATTTATGAAAATAGGACTAAAGAAGAAAAAAAAAATGATCCACGACTTTTTGGCGGCATATTTTTTTCGGAATTAAAAAAGAATATGCCGCCAAAAAGTCGTGGATAATTTTTTTTATTTCTTTCCATACCCATATTGTCCTTTTTAAAAGGAAGAGTTACCACCCATTGCATTTTTGTCAAACGCGTACTAGCACGAATTTCAAAAAAGCTGACCTGTATTTAACTAAATCGACTAAAGATTAAAATATGTTAATTTGGCATTTTATTACAACACCCGGAACATAAAATCAAAACCGTTTCTTGAGAATATCCTTAAAAAAGGACATGGATGATCGTCCTTGGACAAATTGTATATACAGTTGGACGCGCCTTAAAAACCCTTTCTTATGATACCATATTGTATATGTTGGTAAGGAAACAGATTCTTAAATTAACAAAACATGAAAAAATGGAACCTTTTTCAAAATGGTCCAGCTCACGAGAGGTCAAAGATAGAGCCGAAATATTTTAGATGTCATCATAAAAATACTAATGTTCATTTTGAGGGGGGTACACCTTGCACGAACTTCGCTTCCATACAAATTGAGTCGCTCTAAATATATATATATACAGTTGAACCTCGATTATCCGTGTTGCACGGGACCGAACTCAGCACGGATAATCGAAAACACGGTTAATACAGGTTATTTATTTTTCCCAAATTTCAATTATTTGTATGTTCGTTAATAGAAAAAACCAAACAAATATATGTATGTGCTGCACGGATAATAGGGGTAAAGCACGGTTAATAGAGTAAAAAAATAAAAGCACGGATAAATGATATAAAACACGGTTAATAGAGGTATAAATCAAATATCCAGCATGCCGGTTAACAGAGGTACACGGTTAATGGAGGCCCGGATAATCGAGGTTCAACTGTATATATATATATATATATATTTTTTTTTTTTTTTTTTTATATATATTTTATTCATCACAATATTAAGTTTAACAATATGTTGTGCCCCAGCGTCGTTAGACATTATTGAGGCGAGTTGGCAATAAATAATATAAAAATTTAACAATACAATATATATAATTCAAAAATATAAAAAAAAATGTTTTTTTATGTTATAAAAAAATAAACAAATATTTACACACAAATATGTATTACAGTAGAAGCACTTCCAAATCTTGAAATATATGTTTTTTAAGTTTATCTTAAACACAGAAATTCGCTCAATATTTTTAAGATATTGTTGAAGATTATTATATTCCAAACTACCAGTGTATTCAACTCTTTGCTTTGTTTTCCCAATCTACATCTAGCAATTCTCAAGTTCATATTATTTCTCGTGTTAAAAACTGTTTGATTTCTTGAAAAGCGAATTGTATGATGCCCAATATTATTTAACGATTTAAAAACGTAGAGTATAAGTTGCATTTTATATAAGCCATATATTGGAAGAACTGTCAACGATACATTTTTATACAGAGATACCGTTGAATAAGTCAAAGGCAGATTAAAACCGTTTTCAATGCTCTGTTTTGAGCTCTTTGCAGCGATTTAAACTCATTTGTTTTTCGGTGACCATATATAATTGGCAAATAGTTAAGGTGACGATGTATTAAGGCTTGATAGATAACTAACTTGGTTTTGTGTTGAACTTATTTTTAAATTTGTATAAAATGCCAACAACCGATAATACTTTTGACCTTAGTTTTTCAATATGAACATCACATGAAAGATTACTTTGTAGGTGTATACCAAGGTATTTTATCGAATGACTTTCACTTTAACGATTTATTATATCGTTAAGATAAATTTTAAATAACAATGGGCCCAACACACTTCCTTGTTTAACTCATCTTCAACATGACCTATAAAAACTGTTTTGGTTATTAGCTCTTTAATAAAACTAAGCTTCCTCCATTTACACCATAATATTTTAATTTCTGAATCAATATATCATGATCAACCAGATCAAACGCTTTGGAGAAGTCATAAAATATGCCAGCTACTAACTAAAACCATCATCCAAACCTTTGCATATACTATTTACAACGTTTATTACAGCTTCTTCTGTGCCACATATGTATTTCAATATTCTACACTGAAAGAATTATCCTTCATGATATTAATGAAACAATTTCATAGAATTTTTTCGTAGATTCAATGAAGAATTTCATTATATACATGAAATCTTATTACTATTATGAAATATTTCATATATACTTTTTTTTTTAAAAATTTCATTATTTCATAAAAAAAATATTATATTTCATAATTTATCTCTCCATATACTTAAAGAAAGCTTTCTTTAGAGCTATGAAATTGTTCAACAACATTACGTTTTTTTTTGTCATAATATTAATTTAATTATTTTGAACATCTATAAATTTTTTCATTAATTATATGAAGCGGTTTATTAGCTTTATTCTAATGAATTTTTTAAAACATTCACGAAGAGTTTTATTAATGCAATTAAGCTTCTTTCACTGATATTCGGTTGCTCCTTAAATTGTGATATAATTGTATTAGGGTTCTTGCAAAGTGAAATGTTAATTTTTAATTTTAATTTTTTGTTGCATAACACAAGACGAGCTTAAACAATTAAAAAAAATATTTTTTATTTAATAAATATGTTTCATAAATTTAATTACCGTTTCATTGATTCAATGAAACCGTTCATTGACAGCATTCGTTTTAATAATGAACAAATTCATTAATTCTATGCACAAAATTCGATCAGTGTATTTTAGAATTTTATGAAGCTGTTTAATAAATTCTACGAAACGCTTCATTGTTGGAATGATTTATTCATCTTTGAAGTTTTACATTAATTCTATGAAGAATTTCATAGAACTGACTTTAATGAAACCAGTTTCATACATTTTATGAAAAGTTTCAATGGACAAGTTCCAGTGATAATTTCAATAAAAACTATAAAGAAATTCATTACTGAAGTGCAGATAATTCTCTCAGTGTTGTTAAGATTTTAATATTGTTATTTTTATTTTCTGTGATAGTTTTATTTATTTTTATTATTTTTTTCATATTGCCACAAAAAAATTTTTGATTTACCGCCTTTTTTAAATTTGTATATACAGGGTGACAGACCCGCCGAATTTCACCAGCGTTTGCCTTGGCTCATTTCATGAAAATATGTCCTCTACGACCATCCCGAAAATGCAAGTGTGCGAAATGGCAGCGGTTTGAAAATTTTCGGATTGGTGGTCGGAGGGTAGTAGGGTAAAATTGCTAACTTCTGAACCGTGGTCGGATTTTTGGGCTTGTTATCAATAAAAAAAAAAATTAAAATAAAATGAAATCGCCGAGATACAGAGCTTTAAAAAAAAAAAAAAAATTGAAGACATAAGAACGTGCACATAACCTCAATTTGCTCAGCCGGATGGCAGTTTTTTTCACTCCAAATATGTCCCTACCTCATACTTTGCCAAAATGCCCTAAACGAGGCTCAGAGGTCTTACCGCTCCTCAAAATTATTACCATTTGACTGAAATGCAACATTTTTTTTGTTTTTGAAGCGAAATAACTGCACACATTTGTAAATTAACACAATAAATTTTTTTTTTTTTTAAAGAGAAGCTACACAAGGAAATTCTTCTATTAATTAATGTGTTGCTTTCTTTGGAAAGGGGATAGTGGAGAGATGAAAGGTGGTGAAAGATGAAGGGCTTCAAACATGGCAACACTGCAATTGCGCGAGATGATAAGTCTTAGAACAGTTGTAGCTCGCCACCTGATGTAGAGTTGGCGAACTTATTGAAGCTTTTTGGTTCCTACACTCAAAAAAATAAGTTAGTACAGAAG
>JAEKOY010002507.1:0-11789 GCA_021234595.1 Delia radicum | reverse complement strand
GTACACAGAATATTCTTCCAGAAGGAACATGTAGGTCCTTCTGGTAGTAAACAGTAGTAGTTGTTTACATTGCTATTGTGGTAGCTTTTCTATATGGGAATAAAAAGCGACTAATTTAGACAGTCATTTATAAAAATAACTAACCAAAAACACTGTACTTCCGTAACAGTTGTTTTGAATAGTTATTTTAATAAACAACTACCAAACCAGCAACAGTTAGTTATTTAAAAAAATAAGATTATGTCGAGTTTTTAAAAATTATCGTTTATTTTACATTTGTTATTATAGTTTGCAAATAATAATTAGAAAATTTCATTGTATCTCCAATGTATAAAAACGTCATAATTGGAATACCGTTTGGAGTTTTGACTTTGTATTTTAAATATGATATAGGAAATACAAATTTTTATTGTAATTAAAAGAAAAAAATGCTTTAGTTTTAAATTTTAAAAAATTAAAAGTTCATTTTTCATTCTTTTATCATAAATTATGATGTGAGCAAGATTATTCAAGTTCAAGATCATTTGTTTCTTGTTAAACAATACGGGTAAAACGATTATTTGGGTAAATATTCTACCCCTTGTACATTTATCCTCGAATATTTTCGGTAACGCGAAATGAAACATGTAAGGACCTGTCAGTAGATAAAGTCTGCATTAAATTAGCGGATGAAGACATTTTTTAATTAAAAAATAAACATTGCAACAATTTTTTGTTTAACAAAAAATCAAATGATCTTGAACTTGAATAATCTTGCTCACAACATAATTTAATTTTTATCCAACTTTCAAGTTTGTTATAGCCGAAATATCAAAAAATTAAAAATTCGTTGATTTTGACGATTTATTAAAGATATAATATAAATGATTTTTAAACATCGACCTTGAGCAATCGATTAGGAATTTGTCAATTGTTTTTTTTCAAATTTGTTTAAAACTGTAGGCTGTAGGCAATTGTGCTAAAAAAAAGTACAATTTTCCCCACTGTGGGGGAAGACAATATATCCAAATATTTAAATTTGATGGCAAATTACTTTGAGTTAAAGACATATACGTCATATAAATCCTAAAAAAATATCACTCATAGTTGTTCGCAATAAATATATGCTTAATGCCGGTTTGCTTGGTAATTGTACTTGATATCAAAAACGTATACATCATGATGCAACCTTACCAGGTGGAATTATTAGAAATAGAAAATTACTTCATTGATTAAACAAATGCTAATGAAAATATTTTCATTGCAATTGATATCAATGAAATTATACTGAAATCATCATCTAAGTACATTCAATTTATTAGTCACATGTATGGTTTTAAGTAACATTAAATCTGGTTTTTTGTTTAGAAATTGTAGTTGTATTAAGCTAAAAATGATACATAGTAATGACTATTTAATTTCTGAGCTTTTTTGATATTCGAAATCGTTCGGTTTTTATGCAAATTTTCCCGAAGAGTCGTTTTTCCCTATATTTCAAATAATTCAAAAATGTGACAAATCTGAGTATGGGTGTTTTCTTGGCTACTTTAACCCTCTGCACAAATAAATTTAGTTTTCGTAAACTATAAACACGCTTTCATACAATGACTATTGAATTTAAACCCCACTTCGTAACCCTTAAACGTGAATTAAGGCAGCAAAAAAACACCTGTATTTTTTTATACTCCTCCTCTACAAAATATTCAAAGTTAATTAAAATCTGCGAGTTCGGGTATGGAAACATTCCTTGTAATTAGTTTGTTTAATAACTTATATTATTACTGCCTTTTAATTGTAGGTAAGTGTTTAAAAATAATTAAAGTTGTTTTTTTGGAATCATCGTTTTTTTTTTTTAATTTTTGCAATTTTCTCATGACAAAAAACGATCTACCACCAAACGTACAGTTATTTTTAAAATATATACTGTGTGATAGATATTAAAATACAGATGTGGCTTTATCTTATTTAATATAACACATGTGTCTTGCACACAGAGAATAAATTCGTTGTGATAACCGAATTTGACGACAAACAAATTTGTGTACTTATATCATATTCAGTGCATTCGACTGAATTTTTTATAAGAACAATTTCGTATTAAATCAAACACTGTTAATATACAATGAAAAAATACTTACATCTGACAAAAATGGTCCAAAAATTTTATTTTTGTAGTTACCCGTTCAAAAGTTATTAAACTTTAAAAATTTAATTTTTTAGTGAATAATTATGAACGGAGATTCCGTTCGAAATATCGATAATAAAAATTAAACATACAAATTTTGTGTTTTTATTTTTTCTAAATTACATGACCTCGAGCCAAACTAAATCAATCACACATTTTATTATATTTTCAACCGATTTCCAATTAATATATTCTCTGTATGTGGCTCATATAGCGATGTCACTTTTTTGTGACATCTGCCACAAAATGCTACTTTTGCCATTTATAGATTTAGTAAAAAAAACTATTTTTAACTGCCTTGCAACACTTTTAAATTTTTTTTTTTTTCAATAAAAACACTTTTTACCTCTTTTTCCTTAACAATAGAACACTAACTTTAGTCGATTCGACTAACAAGACTTACAGTGTTGCACATACTTTTTTTTTTTTACCGATCACTCTCTTGTCAACTCAGTCGTCGGTGTGTTCTTGTAGTTAACGGTCCAAAGTTAAACATTTATTAGATGTTTCGATCCAACAATTATAGCATATTATGATGAAATGAAATTTGTTGTAGGTCTTTATAATCACTAAACACTAGAACACTAACGATAGTCAATTCGACTAACAACAACCACTTAGAATACTATGTAGGTAAAGGCCCCTACAAATGAAGTTAAAAACAAATGAAATTTCAATTGAAAAAGAGCGACTTACAGTTCTGTAAGTTAAACTAACAGTGTCATTTGTGTTTTACTTTTTAAAATATGAACCCAATTGTAATAAAAATTATATATTTCGCTTAATATTTTTTATATATTTATTTTAACAACGATATAAAATGAATGTAAATTCATAACACAGTTATTTGATGTGGTTTACTTTATCAATGAACTACATATGTAGTCAAAAATTAAATTTCTTCTACAAATGACTGTTTTTTTCACTTAAAAATAAAGATACTGTATTACAACTCAAAAAACTATAAATATTTACAGCAGAAGTTCCCTGACTGCACTTACATTTTACATAACGTTAGTAGTGTTGTAGGGTTAACATACATTTCCTTACAATCTGGCAATACTTTTATTTTACAACTAGTATTGCCCTGTAAACATAGTCCTGCACTAAAGTCAGCTGTTTATAAAGCGACTTTTAAAATAAAACCCAGTTTTTACCTATTTTGCTATTATAGTCAAATATAAAGGCAGTTTTAAGTTGAACCGGCTGGAAATGGGTGTCATTTCAAATGCACAAAATGTTTTCATGCAATTTGTTCTAAAATAGTACAAAAAATAAAAGAAGTTTATTTTATATTTTTTTGTTTTAATAAGGGCATTAAATGCCTTTAAATTTTGCAATGACAAGTCCTGCAATGAAAAAATTGTATTTTAGTTATTTCCTTTTGGCGATGCATTACAAATTTTTTTAAAAGTTGAAGAAGCCAAGGAAAAGGTAAACGAACTGGAATACCGCTGATAAGGAACTTTTATGGAAGTGCATCTCTTTGAACATTTTTAATTTTTCATTTAAATCATACTTGGAAATTTTTCATTGGTATTGAAATTTAATAGGCATTACATATGGCCAATGCCAAAAAATGGCCTTACCATTACAATGCCAATGAATTCTTTTTTAATTTGATACAGAGCTTTATAATCACTAAAACACTAGAATGGCAAATGAAATGGCACCAATACCTAGAACAACCAAGCGTGATTGTAGTGGATGAATTAATAAATAAACATTACACGGTTTAACAAAAAATAAATCTCACGATCATGACCTGAATAATCTTGCTGATATCACAATTTATGATAAAAGATCAAAAAAAAAATTTGTGGTTTTACTCTTTTAAAATTTAAAAGTAGAACATTTAAAAATTGCAGAGTACGGCAAAACTGACTTATGACCCTAATGGTATAGTCAGAACGTGTTATTGTTTGTTACATAAGTAACTATTTCGTTTTTTGTATTCTAATATTATATTTATTAATTTGGCTTGACAATTTTTAAAGATCTAATTTCCGAGGTAAATATATTTGCTAAAAAACTCTAACATTTCTTAAAAATAACTTTACGGTAACCACTTATTTTGTAACTCCCTGTGTATTACTTATTCTAATATTGTGAATCACTTATACCTTATCTTAAAGTAGCCACTTATTCTTTCACTATGAGTAACCAATCAGGTAACTCATTATTGTTTGGTAAGCGAGGGTTGTAATTAATTAATTTTTGGGCATCGTGAACAAAAGTAATTAAGCGGCTTTATGCAATAAGTCCCAGGTTCAAAAAGTCCCAATGCAAAAGCTCCCAATGAAATAAATTCTAAAAAAATTAAATTATTTCCAAAACAAAAATTAAACAAATCTCTTTTTTGGTTGTTTTCATCATGAAATAATTTCCAAAGAATACACAAATGAAGTAAGGGCGTACCGTTATATTCCCCAAAGACGTATTGCCCAAAAATCAAAATGACATATTGCCCAAATGTTCGCATATCCCCCAATATTGTGGATGTTAATATGTTATAACGACCAAATCAATGACAGAAAATGCAAAACTTTTTTTTGGGTGCTATGGCATTTTTTTTTGAAAAAACTTTTTTTTTTGGGCGCTATGTCCTTAAAAAAATGAAGATATTGCCCAAAATCGTAATTTTTTTTTTTTAAATGTCATAAGACATAATGTCTTTTGTGTCGCACGCAGAAAAAAACTCTATTTCGCGAAGCCGCCTGTCGCGTTCTACGGAGGAAAAAACCCCAAGAGCGGCCGAAGGCCGCCACCCAAAAGAACTTGTTTTTCAAATCAGATGTCGAATCCATTCAAATCTTATATTTTTAAGACATCAAGTAACATTTATTTGACCTGTCATAACTTTTAATGTAACAAAATACCAACCCACACAAAGATTTACTGCTTTTTAATGATTATTTTTTTAAAAGTCTATTTTATTAAAAATTTTGCGTATATATTAGTGTCTAAACGTTAAATACACAGAAGGCCAATCTTTTATTTAAGATAAAAAACAATCATTTAGCTGTTTAAATGACAAAGCTATGACTGGTCACATTATATGCCTTATTGTCTTTAAAATAAGATTTCAACGGATTCGACATTGGATTTGTAAAAACAAGTTTTTCTGTGTGGCGGCCTTCGGCAGGCGGCTAAAGTTTTTTCTGCGTGCGACACAAATAAATAAAATTGAAGCAATTTTTTTAAGTTTCCTCAAAACTCTTTTGTTTGATTTCCTGACATTTAGGTCTTATGACATTAAAAAACAAAAATTTTATTTCGTCCAAATCAATGTCGTATTGCCCAAAAACAAGAAAATTTTTACAACAACAATTTACATATCATTTTTTTGGGCGCCATGTCCCACGCTAAGTTCTGTTGGGACTTATTTCATTTCGGAATTACTGCATTATGAAATAACACCTAATAACAAAAATGAAATAACTTCTAAAAAAATTAAATAACTAGAAAATAACTGGCTAATATTTCATTTGAAATTACTCCCAAATTTGTATTGAAAAATTTTTGGGACTTATTTCATTCTGTTTTTGGGACTTTTGTCACCTGGGGGTTATTTCACAGAGCCTAATTAAGCGAGTAAATAACCTGGTAACTAGTAAAAAACTTTAATTACTTGGTAATGTTTGGTTTTGCTGGGAAATGAAAAAAAAATTTAGATTTACGAAATGTTTCGTTGATTTGAAGAAACAAAATATTTCGCAAAATTAATAATTCTCTTAAATAAATAAAACAATTTTATTTCCAGATATCTTGCCAGCTACACATTGACTTATAAAAAACAAAAATATGGTAAGTATACTTGGAGCTTTTAAGTACGAAGACAACAATCATCGAATATTACAACCTTCGATTTCTATAAAAAATACTAAAGTGATTAAATTAAACATTTCATAATCAATTAAAAAATAAATCACTGTGACTTGTTTTATATAATATTCCCGACGCCAATTAATCAGAAGGGCTCTGTTTATGGAATAGTTATTAAGGGCACCCAACGCTTTAAAGTGTAATTTATTGTCTTCAATTTGCATAAAAATATAATTAAAATTATTACATTTAATATTTTATAATCAATTGAAAAGGTAATCACCATGAATTGTTTTAGTTAACAGTTCAGACGCTAACTTATCAGCAATCTCCCCTTATTGTTCAAATCATAATAATTACAATTTAATAAAATGAACACAAATGAATTAGTATATTATTTCTATTAATTTATTAACAATTAATAACTGAAATATTGTAAGAAAACTATTCTTGGTTCAACATGAATTTTTATAGCAAAAGTTTTTTTTTTGTTTCTGGGCTAAAGTGTTTGTAACCGTCACATAATGAATATCGTAATTAATTTTAATACAATTAATTACTAAAGCTTTAATTTTTTTTTTAGTTAGATTTTTACAGAAAGAAGAAGAAGAAAACATTTTTATTGAAAATTTTAACGGACACAATGGATATACCAGACTGCCGCAGTTTCGTAAATTTCAAGGACTCGTCAGTGGTTAATTCATGTGTCAGTTGAACAATATATATTGTTAAATTGCTCTATCTGAAAATTTTTTTTGCTTTGTGTCGTAGTGAGTTTCAAACCCACAGCCATGCACTAAGCTATGACCCGTGAGAGTGTGAGAGATTAATGCAAAAATTTTACAAAACTTTGTGCTATTTATATAAATATTCGTTATTTAAATAAGCATTTATTTAAGTAATAACTTAATATTAAAAATATTGAGAGAAAGAGACAAAAATTGAGAGACCAAACATAAATTTGCGAAAGTTTTGTATTATTTACAAAAACTTGTATGTGGTTCAGCAGTGCATTTCTATTCAACTCAGTATATCTCAATCTGCCCTCTTTTTATTTGTTCGTAAAATCACACAGACAAAATGAAAACATATTGCAGAAACTTTAAAGTTTAACCTAATTTTTATTATGTTCTTCTTTTAAAATATTAACGATAAAATAAGCAAGATAAAATTGAAATATTTATATTAAATTTTAATAGAAAATAACAAAATAAAAGTAAGTGTTTTAAGCAAAAATTTGTCATCAACATGTGTTGATTATTTTTTAGTGTAAAAAATGATTTCAGTTGATTCCCCAGTTCGGTATTTTGTTGCTGAGAGGCGTGGAAACTGTAGTCTCTTTGGGGTTCATCTACAAAATTGTGTTCATAATATTTAGAATTTAAAGTCATAATAGCTATTACGAAAATTTATTAATATTCACAAAACTTCCGTGCAATGCACAAAATTAAATTAACGAAATAAACTTTTTATACATGAAATATTTTGGGTGTTAAAAAACAAAAAAAGGACTCATTCGGGAAATTTTTCTTCTTGCACGGCGATATCAATGTGGAGCAGAATCGGATAACGCAAAATACTAACTTAAGTTTTCTGAGCGAAATAGATATATTTATTTATTTTTTTAATTGAAATATCACATACAACAAGACTAAAATCTTTTAAATTACAGCATGTGATCTTATAATGGCATAATCGTTTCGTAAAATTTAAATTATTTAAAATTTAAATATTACAATATAATTATAATATAAATAAAATAGAACATAAAAATATTTAAAAAAATAAAATTATAAAACAAACAAACATTTTAAAATATAGTACATTTTTATTGATACACAAATTTTAAGAGCTCGAGAAAAGTTTATTTTTATATTGTAAAGCGTTTGTCTATTAATTGAGTACTAAAGGGTAGAGAGTTCCAATGATGTTCAGCGCTTATTAAAAAGTGCCGATCAGAATTTTAACTACGGCGTAGGGTATATACACACAGAGAAATAAAGTGCCAACCGAATTGAAAAGAGTATATTAATGGTAACTTATAAATTCAGTTAGTACAACGATATTTACATTAGATTTCTGAATATTTTGGGTGTACAAATAAAATTCCGTTGAAATATCCGAACTTTGATGTGAAAACTAATGTTAGGTTGTGGCAACCGTCTGAAATTCGTAATACAGAATTTGAGTCGTAGTAACTGAATTTCAGTTGGCAAATAGCTAAATTTATCTCTGTGTGTATTAATGCCTTCCCTCTTTCAGATGAAGTAAACTGCAGACGTCTATATAGGTAATCTGGTTCTTTGGTTTATATTATCTTGTGTAAGAAAATTAAAGTCTTTATCTTAAGCAAGTCACCAAAACTTACGCCATATAAAGATATAGAATACTGCGACGTACCATCATATCGTTTAAGTCCATAGGCGTATCGAATAATAGCATTGAAAGCTACATTAAGTTTTTTGGTGCCAACAGAATCAAATTTCACAGATATAGAGCAGTTTGGGCATTATAAAAGTTTTAGCAAGAAGTTTCCGAATATGTACTGGTGTCAAATGTTGAGTTTGGTAAAGAGTTCGTAGCATAGCAAAAGTATTTATGTGTGGAGCTCCTTATCAAATATGATACCGATATTCCTTCCAGATTCAACAATTTAAATTTTTTGGCAGCCTAATATGATCGCGATGTCAGTGGGTATTTTTTTGTCTTTTTTTTGATGCGATAAGACATTTTGACTTTTTAGGAATAATGTGAAGTTTATTTCTGCCAACCGTATAATCAAAAATATTTGTGGTCTTTTTTTTGTGATTGCGAATTTGGTGACGAAAAAACTCTAACTCTGTTATTTCAAAATATACATGTGAAAAATATTGCATCTTTACAATATTTTTTGTATTATTATTTAAAATTGTTTTTGCTTTAAAATAAAACAAATCTGAGGTTATATTCCAAAAACGCTTCCACTTTTATTTAATTCCAGTATAACTACAGTCATAATAATTCATGTATAAAAATACGAAAAAAAATTAAAATAATAAAAACTCTCTTGAAATAAATGAAATTTTGAACATTTTTCGAAAGTTTTCATTGTTTTGACATTTCGTATTTCCTATTTTTCTAAATATATTATTATGAGTGTAAAAATTACTCATTCGGTTTCATGCCCCATATAAAAGTAAATATTTGTTTTAAATTACCAAGTTTAGTTTTCTGTTAAAACAAATATTTGTGAGTTTATTAGTACACTTGAATAGCATTCCATTATAAAATATTAAAGCAAAAAGTGTAATAATATGTGTTTTGCACAACAATTCTATATAGTATAATACGAGGGCGGCTCAATAAGTCCTTGACTTTTCGAACTTCCCTCGTAGTTATATGAAATACAACACTGCTCTCATCAACTACCTCCTGTTAATTGACTGTGAGATTTTGAGCAAGTTCCGTCATTTTCTTTGCGTTTAACAGCTGTTCAAAACATACAACCTCGTGAATTTTTTTTAAAAATTTAAAAAGGTGAATTTCGAGTGATCATTAAACATTATTTTTTGCGAAAAAAAACCGTCAATCAAACTAAATAAAAGCTTGATAAATACTATGTGGACTCTGCACCATCAATTTCAATAGTAAAAAAATGGATTTACTGACTTTCGTTGTGGTCGCACGACGCTGAACGTTCTGGACGGCCAATTGAGGTCAATACACCCGAAAATGTCGAAAAATCCAAGATATGGTGTTGGCCGATCGAAGAGTGAAAGTGGGTGAGATTGTTGATGCCATAGGCATTTTATATGGCAGTGTGGTTTCGATTTTAAATAATCAGTTGTGTTTAAGAATCCTGTCTGCAAGATGGGTGCAGCGTTTACTCTCAACTGACCATAAACGTAATAGTGTGACAACTTCAAATGATTGTTTGGAGTTATTTACCGCAATTCGAATGAGTTTTTTGCAGCATTTTGTAACTGTGGATGAAACATGGATCCATTACAACACACCGGAGAACAAGCAGTAGTGTAAACAATGGGTTTCTCGGGTGAACCGGCTCCGAAGAAGGCCAAGGAAAGTTTGTCGGCCAATAAGCTGATGGCAACAATTTTTGGGATGCACTTGGGATAATAAACATCGATTACCTTCAAAATTGAAAAACAATAAACGGCGAATGTTATGCCAACTTATTGGACCGATTTAACAAGGATTAAAAAAAAGAAACGACCCCATATGGCAAGAAAAAGTTCTTTTTTAATAACAAAATGCACGGGTGCACACGTGTGCAGTCTTAATGGCAAAATTCCATGAATTGGGCTACGAATTGGTACCTCATCCGCCATATTCTCCGGAATTAGGCCCCAGTGAATATTTCCTATTTCCAAACCTAAAGAAATGGCTCGGTGGAAGAGATTTAGCTCCAACGATGAAATTATTGACCAAACAAATGCCTATTTTAAGGACTTCGAAAAATCCTATTTTTTGCAAGGGATACAAAATTGGAGAAACATTGGACTAAGTATATTGAGCCTAAAAGGAGATTATGTTTGAAAAATATTTTTTTTTTTGCAAAAAAACTGTGTTTCATTCAAAAAGTCGCGGAGATATTGATCTGCCCTCGTAGCATGGGCAACCAAAAACCAAATTTAAAAACAATTTTTTAAGCGCTTAAAAATTTCGAAAAACAATAAAATAAGCCTTTTAAATATATAAATAAACTGTTTAATTTCAGGAAACTAAACGATAAATTTCAATTCTTTTCATTAAAATTGTTACTACAGACAGAGAAAAACTTTTATATTTGTCAACTGAAATTCGGTTACTGTGACTCAAATTCGGTTATTACGAATTTCAGTCGGTTGGCACAACTAAAAATTAATTTTCAGAACAAAGTTAGACCGATTTAACTAAATTTTAGTTGCAACACCCCAATGTTTTCAGAAACCCAATTTAAATATCGTTGTTTCTACCTTCATTTATAAGTTGTTATAATTAAAATACACTTTTTCAATTCAGTTGGCACTTTATTTCCCTGTGTATACAAATAAATTTTTTTCTGTGGAACTTCGTCAGTCTGAGTGGTGCCATAGAGTAAAATTAAAAGTCAAATTGGTTTATCAAAATATTTTGTGATATACGAACAACATGAAAAATTAAAATTTCAACTTTCAATTAATAAAATATTCTTCCAAATACCGATTGCTAGAAAACCTTGTAAAAACAACTGTATTAAAAATCACCAAAAAATATAAAATTTTCGACCTCTACCCAATTCAATTTTACCCAAATTTGGTATCGGAGGAAAGTTTCATATAAATATGTTTTGGGGTCGTTACCCTATGGCGAATCAGGAGTCAATTGACCTAAAAGTGACTGGTAAAAGAAGGACTTATCACAGGACTGGTATAATTTAATACTGAAGTGGGTTCAGCAGTGTCAATTGTACTTAAATTACCAATCCTGCGACTGGTAAAGGGAGGCCATACCACTTACCAAGAATGCTTATTAACAAGAAAGAGCCAGTTTTCCAGAATTTTACACATTGGGAGCTGTTTAGTTTTTGTTTATTTTATACGAACATGGGCCCTTTTGCGACAGTCTTGTGGTATGCCCATCTTTGGTAGTCCTGTGGTTTAAAGCAGGACAAATGACCCCCTCCTATTATAAGCCAATATTAAAGTTGCCAGTTGTTGACATAGGGTAGGGTTTAGCAGAGGACTGGTCTCTGGTACGAAGGGACCGATCCTGTGGCACACGCAGAACCGGTCCAATTCCCCATAGGGTACCTCTAACGGTTGTGGAAATAGCGCGTTTT